>JASAMX010019258.1:0-15040 GCA_030248175.1 Microlaimidae sp. YZB2_3 | reverse complement strand
CCCCCCCCCTGTTTAGAACAAACTGCTTGAAAACAAAGGTCCCATTTAAATGTGACCTTTCAATTTTTAGCCCTATTTAAATAGGATCCCATTTAAATGGGATCTGGTCTCATTTAGGTCCCATTCAAATGCAGAACTGTGCACGGTCTGGAAATGCCCCCCTCCGTTTTATTGGAGGATTTCCCCCCCGTCAAAAAATGAAAAAGTACCCTAAAATTATGATGCCATTTTTTAACTATGATGACGCCATCATCGCGAATTTTTTGCAATTTTTAGCCTATTTCAATGTATTTTAAGCCATTTTAGACATATTTTTACCTTATTTTCGCTTTTTTGTCCCTTTTTTCCTTTTTTCTCTTTTTTTTCTTTCTCCCCTGCTTGCCCCCCCCCCCGTTTTATTGTCTCCCCGTTTCAAAAAAGCTTGCCGCCCCGTGCCCCCCCTATTTTGGAATTGCCCCCCCCGTTTTAATCCTGGGGGCCGTGCACATGTCTGTATATGGGACCTGTTTTTTCAAGCAGTTTGGTCCAAGTGTCTCATTTTTCCTTTATTATATATTTTTGATTTAAGTACCTTTGGATTTTGCAACTTAAAAAAGTTTTTGATATCAAAAATTATAATTTTGAAAACCATTATTTAAAAACAAACCGCAATTCTAATTACAATTTTTTTATAACTAAACGGACATTAAATGGATATACCTGGCAGAAAACAATGTAATCTTAAAAAATTCTTGTTTACAAAAAAGATTTTAAATATGATATTAGATCATTATGACTCATTTTAGGACTAATTATTGTCAAACGCAATACTGTCACATAGACTTTCCTTAAACTATACAGATTAATATTTACCAAAAAAAGGAATAAATAAACATCTTTTACATACACAATTATAAAATAATATCAAAACATCGCAAACACAGAACAAAACGTAGTCAAAAACAACACAAAACTCATAGGAGGCATAGGTGGCATATATATAGCTGGCATCTGGTAAAAACATAGGAGTATAACTCTATTTTTATATCAGTTTAGTTCATTAAAATACCTGAAATTCTTCAGAAAACCCGTCTTTGTCAGAACCTGCTGACCGTTTTTCTAGAGCTATACACCGTTGTGAGATCGCTGACGCCGCTATTCTAGTGGCATTTATTGGCTAAAAAATTAAAACTAGTTTTATTTTAGAAAAATTAAATAGCGAAATAACGCCATGTAAATAAGAATTTTTCAATAGAAGTTTAGTTTAAAAATACCTATTGCTTTTGCTACTTGAGTTTGAAAAAGAAAAGCGTGAATAATTTAGAAGCTTACATAAAAAGTCTAACAATTTTTTTGGAAACATTAAACAAAATAGGTGGGCAAAGAGGACGGGAGAGCGGAGTTGGGACTTGCCATTTTACTTGCACGACAAAAAACTGATGGGACAAATGAACTTAGATAAAAAAGTATTCCCAAAAACTAACTTCTTAGATAAATTGATAAGTTTTTACTAATAAAGTAAAGTGTATGATTACCACGAATACAGTTAAAACAAAACAAAACAAAATTTAATCAAAAATTTCATAGAAGTGCAGACCTGTGCACTGCCCCCCGTGGTTAAAACGCGGGGGGCAATTCGAAAATGTGGAGGCAAGGGGGGCAACTTTTTTGAAACGGGGAGGCAATAAAATGGGGAGGGGCAAGCAAGGGAGAAAGAAAAAAAGAAATAAAGGAGAAAAAAAAAAGGGAAAAGGGAAAAAAGGACAAAAAAAGCGAAAATAAGGTAAAAATATGTCTAAAATGGCTTAAAATACATTGAAATAGGCTAAAAACTGCAAAAAATTGACCTATGATGGCGTCATCATAGGTCAAAAATGGCGTCATAATTTTAGGGTACTTTTTCATTTTTGGCGGGGTGGGGGTAATAAAACGGGAAATGGCAAATCCTCCGATAAAACGGGGGGACATTTACAGACCGTGCACAGGTCTGGAAGTGAACGTGAAACAATACGTAAATTAACCATACCACTTTAAGGTAAAGAACTGTTCCACCCTGTTCTACCATTGGATTTTTTTGGTAATGGTCAATTAATTCTGCTAGCGTTTCGAAACTGTCGCCGCCACCAACATCATACCTTCCTTCCTACAATAAATCAAAACCTAATTTTATTTAAAACTCAATTGATTATAATTAGGGCTCAACTGGATTGGGATTTTCAGATTCAGCCGGATCGGATATTTTACCGGACCGGATCTGGTGACTCGTAGTTTAATTATATTCTAATTCATTTTTGTGTAAAATAGCCTAACTACTTTATAATAGTGTTATCTTAACATAAAAAAGACCACCAAATACTTAAATTAATATAATGTAAAATATTTTGTTACAATACTAATGGGCCTTCACATAAACCCGTATCCAGTTCTAATCTTAGTCTATTTTGTCACTTAATCTTGTTTAGGGGAAGTGCGACTTATCAGCATATATTTCAAAGTAGTAGAATCAACAACTGTGTAAGGCAGCATTCTATCAGCAATCCAAGTGGCAACCTTCTTTTTGAATTTGATTTAAACTGGTTGGTTGGTTGATTGCCATGTCAAGACAGCTGCAAGAAGTCCGCCACTTCCACAGGATTTTTCCAAAGGTCTTTGATTGTGAGATGCGTTGGATGGCTTGGGCATCTGAAACAATGATGCACATCAGGGGGATATGGATCAGCACCACAGTCTGGGCATCTGTTAATAACCGTCGGATCGATTCTTGCTTTATAAGATTTAAACTGGTGGAGTATTAGTATACTGGCGTTGGTGGTACACTTCCAAATTTGCTTGTTTTGTGGAATATCTGCTTCTTGTCTCCCAGCCAAATTGTACACAGCATTTTTTAGAACAGCCGTTTTCTTACCTTCTTTTCGCTTGATTTCTGCTTTTTATTTCTTATACGCAGAAGAATGGGCTCTCTCCAAATTATTCAATTCGATAGATATACCTACCGAAGTGACAACGCGTTTTCCACGCGTTTACATTGTCATTAATTTTTTTTTCAAATCAGGGAGACAAAAAAACGAAAGAAAGTGAAATAGCTAAAATTTTATAAAAGGATAGGTTAAAAACTGCAAAGATTTTGCGAAAATAGGTCAAAAATGAAAAATATTATAGTATTTTTTAGTACACTGGTCTGAAAGCCTGTGCTCTGCCCCCCAGGGTTTTATTGGGGGGGCAATTCCAAAACGGGGAGGAACTTTTTTGAAACGGGGGGGGCAATAAAACGGGGGGTAAGCAGGGGAGAAATAAAAAAGAGAAAAAAAGAAAAAAAAAGAGAAAAAAGGGAAAAAAGGGACAAAAAACGAAAATAAGGTAAAAATTATTTTCGTTTTTTAATAAAACGGGGGCAATAAAACGGGAGGGGGCGAATCCTCCAATAAAGCGGGGGGGCATTTCCAGACCGTGCACAGGTCTGCTGGTCTGCGTACTCACACACAACATGTGTGCTGTGTGCACACTTACAGAGCATAGGTATTGCTCACACCAGCGACTATTTGCCATTAACATAAATAAAACAACCAGTATGAGTATCTTATTCACAACTCACTCGTTTGTGTATTTTGACGTGGATGACGCCCCTGTCCTCCGTCTTGACGCTGATGGCGTACTGGCCAGGAGTGCTCTGGCTCTCCCTGACTAGGAAACCGCCGTTGCGGCCGTGATCAACAAGTATTCTTTCCGCCTCCGGACCCGACAGACTCCCGTGGAACCATCGGTCGTTTAGCGCTACAAAACAACACAACACTTTACTCTCATACAAATTCACAGGTGGAAGGGCGTTAATCACCCCCCAAATTCCGGAAGTGGGGAAATAAATATAACAACCACTCAGTCTGGACAGTGGCGTGCCCAGGATTTCATTTCGGGGGGGCGGTCTGGGGGGGGTAAATACTAACCCTGAAGGGGGGTCTGGGGGGCGATAGCCCCCCAGAAATGGGGGGTCTGGGGGCGAGAGCCCCCCAGCGGTGTCAAGGGGCAGAACCTCTTGTCAGGGGGTCCGGGGGGCAGAATGCCCCCCGGGGGTAGAAAATTTTTAATTTAAGGCGCTAAAATACACTAGAAATTTTAATTCCAGATGATACTTTTTACAAATTTAAGGTTTTTTTATACCTATACATTTAAAACATGTGTTTAAAACATTAATAAAAGGATAATAGTGTTTATAGTAGTTTTATTAAACATGTATGCCTTAACTACTGAACAGGATAATTGATTTAAAATCAAAAACTAAGATAAATGGTCAATTTAAACTACCCGCGTAGCGGGGAAATTTTTGTTTTTTGACTATTAATATGCGCTTGGAAGGCATCACGAAGGTTTCTGTATTAATATTAAAGAAAAAAATTTTTTTCTCCCAAAATTTAAAAAACGTAAGGGTCCCCCCTTACGAAAAAATCCGGCTTCGCCGGATTTCGTGGGGGAGCGCCCCCCGCCCCCCCCCCCTCTGGGCACGCCATTGAGTCTGGAGTGGGAAAATAGAAAGATTAACCCTCTCCACCAACCAATTTTAGAAAAATAAAGAAAATTATTCCTTAAAATTGACTCCTATATAATTATTACTTTTAAACTTTAAAGTTTTAATGTCAAACATAATGTTTCAAGAAATAAGAAGATAAAATTACTTAAAAAAGCTTTTTGACCTAAGATTAACGTATTTACTTATTTTTTTCTCCAAAATCAAAAATCGAATTAAGTAAAATGAATTAAAAAAATAACGATGTTGTAAAATTCTTTTCTCATTTTTTGTCTTCCCCCTGGCTAAATCAAACTTTAAATTAACTCAGCACCCCCCCTCGCTCCAGGCCAATTTTTCCATCTATGCATTATGTTATCAGACCTGTGCACTGCCCCCCCCCCGGGGTTTAAATGGGGGGGGCAATTCCAAAACGGGGGGCAACTTTTTTGAAACGGGGGGGGGGCAATAAAACGGGGGGCAAGCATGGGGAAAAAAAGGGAGAAAAAAGGAAGGGAAAAGAGAAGAGAGGGACAAAAAAAGCGAAAATAAGATAAAAATAGGTCTGAAATGGCTTAAAATAATTGAAATGGGCTAAAAACTGCAAAAAAATTGCGATGATGGCGTCATCATAGGTGAAAAATGGAGTCATAATTTTAGGGTACTTTTTCATTTTTTGGCGGGGGGGGGCAATAAAACGGGGAGGGGGGGGGGGGCAAATCCTCCAATAAAAAGGGGGGCATTTCCAGACGGTGCACAGGTCTGTGTTATAACACCATAGCCTGCGTAAAAACGAAACGTATTAGAAAAAATTTTAAGTAAAAATAATTATAAAGTAAGTGAACTAAGAAACACTTTTTAAGTAAGCTTGAAATTTTTTTCTTAGGCTGTTGAGTAAAATGGTTTTAAGGTATTTTGAAGCTTTTTTAAACATCTTAACCTTTTATATTATAACTTTTGTATTAATTAACACTAGTGATGTTCCTAACCTTGAATATCTTGCTCTGAAGCCCTGGAAGGTAGAAGAACCCTTTAGAAAAATACCATTATACTCTGAAAGCGTTTTTCTACTAGTCAAATAGTAGTATGGTTGGTCACAGGTATTTTTGGTCAGGTCCGCTAGGGTGGGCTCCACCCATACATGAGCATACGGGGGAGGGGGAGGGCGGGGTTCACCCCCCTAGCCTCGAAATTTAGCCCCCTTCCTCCCTAGAAAAAAATCTAGGGCCACCCTCCCTCCAAAATTTTTAAATTTTGACACTCTACCCCCCCCCCGGAATTCTAGATTGACCCCCTACCGAGCCAAATTTTAGGTATGAATTTAGGTCAAAATTTACTGTCAGAAACACGATTTTGTAGTAAAAAAACAGTACTTTTGTACTCTTTTCATACATAAATAGCCTATTTTAGTATATAAAATTCTATTAGTGCTAAAAACTTAAATAAATGATTTAATTGTGACTTTGTTTGGAAACCGGATCCCCTCTAATCTCCTTCTGGATTTCAAACTGGTCTACCCCGGGTCGAGCCCCCCCCCCCTAAAAAGCTAGGGGGGATACGGACCCCCCCCCCCCCACCCCCCCAAAAAATAAAAAAATAGATAAAAATTGGGGGCCTAGAACGGCCATTTTTTTAAAAATTTTCTCACGCTTTGCTCCGCTTACCGCTCGATTAATTATATAGTCTTCACTTTCAAATTTGTGTTACTTTGTTTTGTAATCAATCTTAGTATGACCGCATGGAACCAATCCCATTCTTAATGTTTTAATTGGTCTCCCTCCACTTCCAAATTTGTGTTAATTTTTTTTTGTAATCTTGATACGACAACGCTGGACCGACCCCCTCCCCCTTTAGATTGGTTGGTATATAGTGGGATTAAAAATTTAAAGGTTAAGAGAAGTAATTTTAAAAACATTTTCTAGGACTTCGCATTGCTTAGCTAATGTACTCATTTTTTAGTTGTTAATATTTTGTAAATCGAAAATTTTAAGGTATCAAATTGTTTGTAAAAAATTTTTTCTTTGTTTTATAGACGTATTTTTATTGAATAATAGGAAAATAATGAAGTTTGTCACATAAGCAATAAACACTCTGTGCGAAGTGCGAAAATTCTTTTTAGCCCTTTTATAACGTTTAAGATTTGGACCCCCCTGGACCTCCCCCTTTCGAAAAATTTTGTTCAGCGTTGGAGTTCAGGGTTGTTACCCCCTTTCCAAAATCCTGACTACGACCATGTCTGAAGCAAACAATTTTTACCTAGCACGTCGGCCGTGATTGTGGATGTCGTTCGCTGAGAGATCATGGAAACATTATCACCAATATCTTCGTCTAATTGGGAAGCGACCTGTAATAACACTCCTAATTATTCTTAAATATACAATCTTGTTCAGCCAATAGGACAAAGTAAGTTAAGTTAGATTAAAAGCACAAGCTAAGCCTAGTCTTTAGACATTAAAAACATTTTGAAGAAATATTTTGGAAGTTATAAATCGAAATTATTTTGAAGAAAAATACCAAAAACCCACACCACATTCCCATACAATGCTCCTAACTCCAAAATTTAGAATTCATTAAAATATCTGATATCGTACCCAGGGGCGTAGGCAGGATTTTAGAAAGGGGGGAGATTGCACTCCATAAAAATTTTTCGAAAGGGGGTTGTACTACAAATTTTCAAAATATCGTTAAAAAAGACAATAAAAGAGGGTCAAAACTTTCGTGCTTCGCGCGAAGTCATTATTTTCGCTTTGATGTGCAGTGTTTTTTTTAATTAAAAGTAAAAACCTTTAGCTTTAAAACCTAAAACGGGAGGTCAAGCAGGGGAGAAAAAGAAAAAAGAGAAAAACGGAGAAAAAGGAAGGAAAAAAAGGACAAAAAAGGCAAAATTTAAGTAAAAATAGGTTTAAAATGGCTTAAAAAGCATTGAAATAGGCTAAAAACTGCAAAAAAATCACGATGATTACGTCATAATAGGTCCAAAATGGCGTCATAATTTTTGGTACTTTCTTATTTTTGAGCGGGGAGGGGGGCAAGGGCACTAAAACTGGGGGGGCGGCATTTCCAGACCGATTACACAGATATGTATAAGTGTTGAGTGCTGAGCGGAGTGAAGCGCAAGAAAATTTTAAATCCTTCTTCCTTGTGAACCCCTATATTTTTATTTCTGCCGGCCCAAAAGTGGGGGTTGCCTTGCCACCTCTACAACCTCCTGGCTACGCCCTTGACAATATTTAAGTTTAAAAGTTTTCACTCAATGTTAAAAAACTTAAAAAAACAACAGATAAAAAATACGAGTAGGAGTAGCTATTAAATAATAGCTTAGAGTCCCTTGAAGCCTAAATGCATTCTTTTTTAATTTTCCACAATACTGAAACATAAAAATGATTAAAAAACAGTAAAATGATTGTTGTGCTAACAAACACCACTTACCCAGATTTGTGCACTGCTTCCCCTCGGAGGGGGGCAATTTTTTTAAACGAGTGGGGGCAATAAAACGGAGGGAACGCAGGGAATAAAGAGAAAAAAAGGAGAAAAAAAAGAAAGAAAAGAAAGCAAAAAGAAAAAAAGGTCAAAAAAGACGAAATAAAAGTAAAAATAGGTTTAAATTGGCTCAAAAAGCATTGAAATAGGCTAAAAATTGCAAAAATTTTGGAATTATGCCGTCATAATAGGTCAAAAATGATGCCATAATTTTTGAGCACTTTTTCATTTTTAGGCGGGGGGAGGGGCACAGCCACTAATATTCCAGGGGGGCATTTCCAGACCGTGCACAGGTCTGCTTACCGTGGCCAGCTCGTTGGCACTCAAGCAAAGTGGGGATTTCAAGGGTATAACATCGCCGCTTTTCTCCCTCAATTGGTTCGGGTTGTCCATGTAGTACTGGACGAGTTCCGTGAGCGTCGCGAATTTCTCCCCACCAAATAAATCCAGAAAATCGCCTGTGTTTTGAATTCTGATGTGAGTAACGCGTCCGTTCCGCCTGTAATGAAGAATACCAACCAAATTAATATACATTTTTAATTAACTATTTGCTTTTTTATAGGTTAAGTAGACCAGCCAGCAGCCATGCGATATTACTGAAGGGTAGGAAGTTAGAGTAGAGTAGGAAGCCACGCGAACACACTTTATGGAGTATCTAACATAGCTGAGGCACCACTTTCCATCACTTAATATAATAATATAAAACAATATAATTCGACCAATCACATTCACAGATGCCCGAATAGGGGGTTGGGTGAGTACGGGAGATACCCCATAAAATTCAAAATTAGCCCCAAAAATCTCGAAACTGTCAACCCAACACTACATGAGAAAGTTGGTTCACAGGGGGGAAGGACGAGGAAAGGTTAAACAGTAAACACAAACCTGGATTTTGGAGGAGGAACATAATCCAAAAAAGTTTTTTTTTCTCACATCGTACTTTTAGAGTGCATTTTATGTATTTTATCGTGTTCTTTTATTTTAAAAAAAAATATGTAAAATTTAGGTCAAAAAGTATTTATTGCATCTTTTTTCTTTAAAACATTTATTATAACTTCGAAATTTCAGTTTGAAAATACTTGGAAGTCATTTTGAAGATATTTTTTCTATTTTTTTCGAAATTTGCGAGTTAATCCAAACGCCCATCCCCCTACGGAGTAGGGGGTTAAATGTGGAGGTCCCTGTACTAAAAACTTTAAAAACGTGGGATTTGTGGGATAATCCAACTTTTGATATAAAGAAATGAGTGTTTTTAGGGATAACAACAGAGTGGTTTTTACACATTACCTAGCCACAAAAATTTTGCTCTTCCTACCAGCCACCTTTTCGCCTGAAAAAATCTAAAGCCCCATTCACATTTTTTTTTATTTTATTCTGGAAATTTGGAACAAACTTCTTTTCTCTTTTCTTTTCGCTAAGTATGCAGAGTTTTCAACGTATCTTCCAAGATTATGCAAAATTATTTACCTGACAGAAAGAGTATAATCACCAAACTTGGCTGAACTGGCCCGCGCCAAAAAACTACCATCAAACCCGAATTCAAGCAGGAGTTGCTCTGCTTCTTGTCCAGTAATATCATAGTAAAAACTGTAAGGTCTAAAAACATAAAGAACCAAATAATAACAAAACAATAATCATAATATAGAAGTTTATGCGTGGCGTCTTGTGGTATTAAACGGTTGGTTATGTATAAAGACAAATTCAGTAAAAAAACCCATGACTTTAAAGTTAAAACGTTGAAAGCTCTTTTTTTAAGTTTTTTTATAAACTAAAGTCATTTTGCTATCAAAACTTTGTTTCGAGGCAGACCTGTGCACTGCCCCACCCCCGGGGTTTTATTTGGGGAAGGGCACGAGGAGGGGGGAACTTTTTTGAAACAAGGGTCAATAAAACGGGGGAGGTACAAGCAGGGGAGAAAGAATAAAGAGGAAAAAAAGGTCTAAAATGGCTTAAAATGTATTGAAAAAGGCTGAACACTGCTAAAATTTTGCGATGATGGCGTCAATATAGGGTCAAAAATGGCACCATAATTTTTGGGTACTTTTTATTTTTGAGGGGGGGGAGGGGGCAATAAAATGGGGGGCAAATCCTCTAATCAACCGGGGGGGGGGGGCATTTCCAGACTGTGCACAGGTACATTCAAGATGTATATTTTCGAGGTGGCCTCAGTTCCCCACCCCACGTCCCCCCAATTTTTATCGGTGGTGTTGCTCAGCTATGCATTCCCGGGACGGAGTACACTCATTTTTTTGATTTGCGGTATATATAACGAATTCAAAATGAAACAAACCTTGCTGTTGTCATTTCCACTTGTGTGTTATTCTGTTATAGTTGCAGAAAATAATTAGCAGAATTTAGATAGTTTTATAAAGCTGTTCCAACACTGAAGTCAATATATAATTTACTGGATCACATCGCATTTTTTACCACTTCCAGTTTAAAAAGCGATTTTTACGTTTGTTTTTGATAGAGATATACTCATTAAAGTAATTAAAATATAGTTAAATTCCATTTTGAATAACCACTCTTCTCTTAACTATAATAAAGCAAAGGGTTTAAATCACATCCAATTGGAAACCTTCTTCTGTTGCCACAAAAATTATGCAATCAAAACATTGCAATGCGATTTCAAAATACTGCGATAACGTTAGCATTGATGAATCAGCACCAAAAACCTAAGTTTTGGAGTAGTAGACCATAATAGTTTACCCGCGCAACCATAGGTGGGCAGGGGGGGGTTGGGGGGTTATACCCATAGATGTTTTTGGGGGGGAGGGGGGGTGCCCCCCCCCCCCCCAAGAAAAAAAATCGCGGGGGCCCCCCCTGAGCTATAGCCGACACCCCCCCCCCCCGGACGCTGGACCCCCCTCCCCCCCTACCGACCAATTTGGGAGTATATTTTTTTATTTACTGTCAAAAACACAGGTTTTTAGTTAACGAACAGTGTTTGTTTTTTCTTTGTAATAGGTGGTTATTTTTATAATTTTATTTTTATTGTTAAATTTTCTTAGAGAGTTTGGTTCCCTGTCCGCTTTCCCCCCCCCCCCCCCCCCGATTTTGCCCCTGGCCGCCCGGCCTTACCCGGCCCCGCCGGGCCGGCCCCGCGGACCCCCGCCCCCCCCCGGGGTGGGCCCCCCCCCCCGGCCGGGCCGGCCCCGAGCGCCTCGGTTATAGACCAAAATCGTGTTGTATCTACCACCCACTGTGCTATAGGGGGCGCCCCCCCCCCCCCTAAAATTTGGGGGGTCCCCCAAACTCCCATCCTAGTACTAATAACGCTAAAAATGGGGTATTTGGCGTATACCACCCCCAAATCTGAAAGGCTGCCCACCTATGCACACAACCAAAGAAAAGTCTTAAAGGGTACGGTTAAAAGCCCGACCAACCAGAAGGATGGACAAAAATCGAAGTGGTAGAAGAACCAAAGAACCGCTGGACCTACGAAAACCCTAATTTCTTGATAAATACTGCATTAAATTACAAAGTAAACACATTACACTGATGCTAATGGAATTTCACAATTTCAAACCTGTTACATTCCAAAATGTAACAGGTTTGAAAAGTTGTTTATTATATTTAAAACAACAAAATTATCCGGGTTTTGAGTTCGCTTGGTCGAATTTTGGAATGTGCTAATTTTCTTATTTAAAAACGCATTAGCATGTTCAAATCATTTACTTAGAGTAATCACTTATTTATCGGTTGTGAATAAAATCTATTTGTGCTTATATAATACATAAAATGAAGAGTTATTTTATAGTTTATAAATACACCTTTAGATCTGTGCACGGTCTGGAAATGCCGTCCCCCTCGGAATATTAGTGGCTGTCCCCCCCCTTCCCGCCCAAAAAAGATATGGCGCTTTTTGACCTATTATAACGCCATCATATCATCGCAAAATTTTTGCTGTTTTTAGCTTATTTCAATGCATTTCAAGCCATTTTAGACCTATTTTTACTTTTACTTTTTACTAGTTTTTCACTTTCTCTACTTTTTAACCTTACTTTTACCTTTTGCCTTTTTTGTCCTTTTTTCTTTTTTTTTTCTTTTTTCCTCTTTTTTTAACTCTTCCCCCTCTATTTTTGAATTCCCCCTCCAATAAAATCTCCGGGGGCAGTGCACAGCTTCACCTTAAAACAGTAGAATCTTTTGTCCATGGTTTCAATTTGATTAACTACAAAAATAAATTTTCCGCGCATTTATACAAGAAAATTAAGAGGCAAGGCATTTAAAACTGTATTAAAATTTACATTGTAATCTAATTATAATTACTTTCACTACGAAATTCTTAATTTGTTTATATTATGTAGAACCATAATGTAGTCAAAATTGTTCGTAACTAAATTATATTTGTAAGCATTTTGAATCTATAAATTTATATGCATCCTCAGACCTGTGCACAGTTTGAAAATTCCCGCCGCTTTATTGGAGGATTTGCCCCCCCCCCCTACGCGGAAAAATGAAAAGGTACCCAAAAATTATGACGCCATTTTTACTTATTATGACGCCATCATTGCGAAATTTGCAGGGCTTCAGAGCAAGATATTTAAGGTTAGGAACATCACTAGTGTTAATTAATACAAAAGTTATAATATTAAAGGTTAAGGTGTCTAAAAAAGCTTCAAAATACCTTAAAACCATTTTAGTTAACGGCCTAAGAAAAAAAATTCAAGCTTACTTAAAAAGTGTTTCTTAGTTCACACTTACTTTATAATTATTTTTACTTAAATTTTTTTCTAATACGTTTCGTTTTTACGCAGGCTATGGTGTTATAACACAGACCTGTGCACCGTCTGGAAATGCCCCCCCCCCGTTTTATTGGAGGAGTTGCCCCCCCGTTTTATTGCCCCCCCCCCCGCCAAAAAATGAAAAAGTACCCTTAAACTATGACTCCTTTTTTCACCTATTATGACGCCATCATCGCAATTTTTTGCAGTTTTTAGCCTATTGCAATGCAATTTAAGCTATTTTAGACCTATTTTTACCTTATTTTCGCTTTTTTTGTCCCTTTTTTTCTTTTTCCCTTCTTTTCTTCTCTTTTTTCTCCTTTTTTTCTCTTTTTTTTCTTTTCCCGTGCTTGCCCCCCCCGTTTTATTGCCCCCCCTGTTTCAAAAAAGTTGCCCCCGTTTTGGAATTGCCCCCCATTATAACCCCGGGGGAGCAGTGCACAGGTCTGTATTCTAGTTTATGAAAAACTAACTCTTAACTCAGTAAAACTTTGATTGCGACCATAGGTGAGAACGGTCCTGGAAGCTAGGGGGTGGTTACCTGAGGTAAATGGAATTTTGAATTCTAGGAGAGGGGTTTCGGACCTCCCCCTAGCTTTTTAGGGGGGTCGACCCGGGGTGCGACATTTTGAAATCTAGAGTGGAGTCAGGTGGGGAGGGGACCGATATCCAAAGCAAAACAGTTTTAAACAATAATAACTTTAATAATTGTTCTTTTTATAGGATAATACTACATTTTATTGAATAAAAAACGATATTATGGTGTAAAAAGGGTGTAAAAACATGAATATTGTGTTAAAAATTTACGTTTTTTGAAGAAAATTTAGTATAAAAAAGTACCTAAAATTTTCTAAAGAGGGGAGGAGGAGGTCAGATTTCAAATGCTAGAGGAGGGTCAGGGGTGCAAAATTCGGAAATTTTTGGGGAGGAATGCCCTAGGTTTTTGTCTAGGACGTTTTTTGCAGTTTTCCCAGTTTAAAAAAAATTGAGTGGTGGAATTTAGTGTTTATCTAAGAAAACCCAGATAACTCGGTTTTATTCTACTATTTTTGCTCCACTCCTTTTTTTAGCTAAAGCCTACGCGTTACTAAGCCTAAGCCAAGCCCAAAAAATAACCTAAACTTTCTTGGTTAAAGTTTAGTTTGTTTTTAGGTTTTTTGCTTAGGGTTAGGAATGTAGGCTTAAGCTTAAAAAAGGAGGAGTAAAACCGAGTTAGCCGAAAACCTGGGCCTCTTATAAGAGGCTGAGTCAAAAATCAGGACGGCTATATTGCCTTTAATCATTCATTTTAAATCAAGCTTGATATTAAATCAAATAGATCGCATTCTCTACTTACTATCCATTCATATTTTTAGTTTGAAAATCAAGTCAGTATTTTGTGAGATATTTACATTTTTCCTTACGAGAGGCTGAGAGCACGTTATAAGAGTCTGTTATGAGAGGCTAACTTAATTCTCGTGCGTAAAAATACCTTGGGTAAAAAAACTTTTGACAAATGACATTCTGGTAAAAATACCATTGGGTAATTTCACATTCCGATTAATTGACCATCGATCAATTTAGCTTGATTTTTTAGGTTTTGATTAGGTTAAGGAAAAATAAGCCCGAAGGTCAATCAGTCAGATTGTAAAATTACCCAATGGTATTTTTAACCATTTTACCAGAATCTTATTTGTAAGAAAGTCAAATGTCAAAGGAATTTTTATGCTGGTATTATTACGTGGAGACCGCTATTATGTGGAGCCAAGAAACGCATTTTTAGCCATATTGTCTTTTTCTGAAGTGCATTTTATTCATATCGTTTTTAAATTTAAAAAAATAGGTAAAAACGCTAATTTTAGGTTGAACGCTAAAAATCCCTTTTTATAGCATTTCCAGTTTTTATTGCTCAAGAAAGAGAAAAAAGGAAAAAACAAGACGGAAAAAAGATAAATAGGGCAAAACAAGTGTAAAATAAGTAAAAATAGGTTTAAAACGGCTTAAAACGCATTGAAATAGGTCAAAAACTGCAAAAATTTCGCGATGATAGGTGATGGCATCATAATAGGTCAAAAACGGCGCCATAATTTTTGGGTATTTTTTTATTTTTGGGCAGGACCTATTTGAAAAAAAGGGGCAGTTTCTAAATTTCAGCGCGCTAATTTTTCAGCGTGCTGAAAAATCAGCTAAACAGAAACGCCTCTTCTAGTAAGCTAAATAGTTTTAAATGCTTTTTTTGTTTTTTCTAAGCCTAAGCAAAACCTAAAAATCAAACTAACTTTTATAATGATATATTTTCAGATTTTTTAGCGCGCTTAAAATTACCATTAGCGCGCTGAAAATCAGAATCTGCCACAACAGGAATTCTTTAAACAGG
>JASAMX010019257.1:0-12495 GCA_030248175.1 Microlaimidae sp. YZB2_3 | reverse complement strand
TATAGCATTAAAAAAGTTTAACATTACTCAATCTTGAAATCTTGTGAAAAATAACTTTTTTATGTTAACAAGTAGCCCGTCAGCCATACGGCTGACAAATAATTTTTGCGGCATTTTTTTATATTTATGTACTTTTTTTTCAAAATTCAACCCTTCTATGACATTCCCATGACTGTAACTTTACAATGATACCTCAGTTAATCCGCATTCCATTTTGTCGTTGGGGAGAAGGATCTTTCCCTCGTTTGGTGAAAATATTTTGTCCAGCATAAAGATGTCCATGTTAATTTTTTTACTAATTTCAACCTTCTTATGATGCTTCCTGAATTATAAGCATAGGTGTTTTTGGTCGGGTCCGCTAGGGAGGGTTCACCCCCGGGTGGAAGGCATAGATGAACAAGGGGGTGTAGGGTGGTGTCCACCCCCCTAGCCTCGAAATTTTGGGGCCCCCCTAGAAAAAAAATCCAGGGGCCCCCCCTCCCCCAAATTTTCAAATTTTTTAGCCCTGACCCCCCTGTAGATTTTGAAATTTGACCCCCCCTCCCCTCTCGAGAAAATTTTAAGTACTTTTTTTATATTAAATTTGTTGCAAAAACGTGAATTTTTAACACAAATTCATGTTTTTACACCCTTTTTATACCTAAATATTGCTTTTTATTCAATAACATGTAGTATTATCTTATAAAAAAAACTATTATTAAATATTTAATGGTTTAAAAGTATTTTGTTTCGGAAATCGGACCCCACCTGACCTCCCTCTAGGTTTTGAAATCTTCCACCCCGGGTCGACCACCCCTAGAAAGCTAGGGGGGTTCGACCCCTTAGGACCACGCTCCTAGATTTTGAAATTTCATTTACCCGGGGTAAACACCCCCTAGCTTTTTGACCGTGTTCATCTATGGTGGAAGGCCCAAATTTTTTAGGGGGGTCCAGGGGGGTGCGGACCCCCTGGCTTTTTAGGGGGGGGGGTCGACCCCGGGTGCGACATTTGAAATTTAGGGGGGGTCAGGGGGGTCCAATTTTTTTACAAAAGTTTTTTAACTCAAGTGTTTTAGGTCTAATATTGAATTTTATGTATTAAAACAGCCTATTTAGGCCTAAAAAGTGTATTTAAACACTGTTTTTAACTAAAAAACTGTGTTTTTGACAGTAAATAAAAATATACTTCCAAATTGGTCAGGAAGGGGGGAGGCGGTCAGTCTCGCTAGAGGTGTCCGGCCGGACCGCTCTGAGCTTTTGGGGGGGGGAGGGGGGGGGCCTGTATTTTTTCTAGGGGGGTCCAAAATTTTGGCTCTAGGGGGGGGGGGTGGATCCCTCTGTCCCCCCTCAAAAAACACCTATGACTATAAGGTTTACCCATATTATCTCAAGTACCCTGATCTTTTTCGTGATTGGGGAGGAAGGTCTTTCCCTCTTTGGTAATAGTATGTTGTCCAGTATAAAGATGCCCATGTTATTTTTTTAAAATTTCAACCCAATTATGACGTTTTCCAGGCTGTAAGCTTTGCAATAATACCTCATTTAGCCCAATCCGTTTTATGGATGCTAAAGATGTCTATGCAAAATTTTTCTTAATTTGAACCCTTTATTACATTCCGCGGACTGTAAGCTTTGCAATGATATCTCATTTAACCCAATTCCTTTTGTGGTTGGGGAAGAAGGTCGTTCCCCTTTTTAGTGAAAAAAACGTCTAGTATTAAGATGTCTGTGTAAATCTTACCAAAAAACATTACATTCTGGTTTTACATTGGTTAGTTACTCTTATCAATTAGTTTAAGTTAATTCAGAGAAAAAAAAATTTAAATTTCCAAAGTCCATAGGTTCCCCCTTTTGTGAAAATGTGTTGTCCAGGCTAAAAATGTCCATGCGAAAATTTTCTAAATTTTAACCGTTTATGACATTCCCGGGACTGTAAGCATTGCAATGATATCTCATTTAGCCCAATCCCATTTGTGGTTGGGAAGCACGGTAATTCCCTTCTTTAGTGAAAAAACGTTGTCCACTATAAAGTTATCCATGTTCATTTTTTCCAAAAAAAACATGATATTCTGGCCTTACATTGGCTAATTACTCTTACTAATAAGTTTAAACCAATTCCTGAACAAAAAAATTTTTAACTTCCAAAATCCATAGGGACCCTTTGGTGAAAATGCGTTGTCCAGTATAAAGATGTCCATGTAAGTTATTTAAAAATTCCGACCCCATTACGACATTCGCTGGGGTATAGTCTTTTCAACGATACTTCATTCATTCACCTTAATCCGATGGGTGGTTAGGGAGGACTTAGGGAACACAGACAGACACACACACACACACAACACACACACACGCACGCACGCACGCACGCACGCACGCACGCACGCACGCACGCACGCACGCACACACACACACACACACACACACACACACACACACACACACACACACACACACACATTTACGTCTATTTATAGATAGTATTTATTTATATTTTTTCAAGGAAGAGCGCGGGGCGCTCTTTCTTCATTTATATTTTGATATTATTTGATAAAAAAATTACGTTAAAAGATTATTTGTAAATAAAAAATTGTCACGGTCAAATCTAGAATTTTATTTGAGGTGATTTTTTCGCTTAACAAGGTTTCGGAAACCCTTATTTTATACCGTTACTCCAGTAATAGGTGACATTTTGCCAGACCTCTGGCATGTCCCCTGGCGCTGGATAAGGTATAAAATATAAAAAAAGACATTACTGGTTTAATGGTTTTCAAATTCCAGTATTATTTAATACAATAGCGTAAAGTTATTTGATGTTTCACATTTTTAGGCTCCCTTTTATCAACCATTGAAAATGGCGGTTCAGTTAGGCTGCAAAGCTGCTATATGGATTTCAGAAAAAATTTAGAAATTATTGTTGCTTGTATATAAAAAATTGTATTTTTTATTTTAACTCTAATTAATAAATGTGTTTTATCACGATTACAATTACCGATTTGCTTCTATCGTTTGACAGTTGAATCAATAATCTGCGGATTTTACTTATTTATTGTGGGTGTGTTTAAAAAATTTAGTATTTTTATCCTATTTTTTAATCCGTGATGAGTAATGCTTCCAAAGTTAATTTAAAGTTAATTAATTTTACGAAATTTGACAGGCACATTTAAGTAGCCTCCGGGCTCTGTTTCCTTTCCTTTATTTATTTTCAATAATAGTATTTTGTTTATTTTGTTTTAACATTATTTATTTTATTATTGGATATATTGTATGATCTATGAATATTTGTGCATTAAACTTTTTTGGATTTTTTCTATTTTAATGTTATAATTCAAAATACTATATTTGTGTAGAATTAATAAAGACTTTCAATTCAATTCAAAGAGGCGCTTCAGTTACCGTACCGCATAATTGTAGCTATTCTAAAATATGAGCGTTGTGATTGTGAACCTAGTGAATTTTTTACTAAAACCAATAAATCAAAACCTTATAAAAATCTTCTTAAAATTACTTAAATTAAAAAATAACAACGTTGAAAAATCGATAAGAAACAAAAAGTGTTAAAAATCGTTTAAAACCTTAAGCTAATAATAGAATAATTCTGTTTGGTTTTAATAATTTTTGTTTGTTCTTGAACAATTTAATTTTTTATGCATATTAGTTCTTGTAAAAATTGCAAAAAGATGGAATAAAAATGTTTGGAGACTTTTACTAATTAAACGATTAGTTGTGTGCCTCATTATAATATTTAATAATTTGTATTTGGGTAATTTACAATGTTAGTATTTTTAAAAAATATATTTGGCTAATTTACGATGTTATGTTAGTATTTTTCAAAAATGTATTAGGGTAATTTACGATGTAGGTATTTTTCTAAAATATATAAAATCTACGCATAAGTATTACCACCAGTACCTATTACAGCAACTTAAATTCGTAGTTAACTAACGTTCACACGCTTATTTCTTGCTGGCGCTTGATTAGATGTTGCTGTGGTTATAATCGAGCAAATGAAATTCCTAGTAACGCTACGCCATCTAACTTAGAGTTAACATTCTTCATTTACGTAATTTTTTTTATTTATTTTAATCTGAGGAAATAGAACGGTTATGCAATAATTCAAATTCTGAAATAATTACCAAATGTAAACGTGTTTTTACATAATAAACAAAATTTAATGCAGTGCCATAGATGTACAAGTTTTGTTGTTATTATAATATTTTTTTTAGCTAAAATATTCAATATGGAATTAACGACTATTTCAATGGTGACAATTTCTTCATACCTTTTCTCTTTCTGTTAACTGCTGTAATTGTAAAAGAAGTCAACAGAATTGTTGATCAGCCTTATATGGATGAAATATTTTACGTTAATCAGACGCAAATTCTACTGCAATGGTCATTATGAAGAAAGGTGAATCTGAAAATTACCACACCTCCGGGATTGTATTTAGCCGCAGTTGGTGTGTTAAAACCTTTACTTTTTAATTTTAGACATATAAAACACCCGGGAAAAGTCATATGTAGCGTAGAAATTTTGCGCGACGTTAACAGTTTTTTTCTAATCCTTTTGTATTTGGTTTCGTTTGGATTTTGCGCGGAAACAAAACTCCGACTGAATCGAAACTGTGGGAAATGGAAATAAATATAGCTTCTCCAGCCTTGCAGTCTGCACCTTTCCAGTTCTCTTCTTTTTAGTCTCTTCTTTTTTACACTGATGTTCTGTCCTCACTTTGTGTGGTTCTCATGTACACATTGTATAAAAAGAACTTGACGGTGTTTAGCGGTGTGGTTGGCGGCTGTTCCGTACTTATGCGCCAAACTAACATAGTTTGGGTGGCTTTTTGCGCCGCTCTCGCCGCATGGGACATCACAGTGGAGTTTATAAAACTTGCTGAGCACAAGCAAAACGCCCCTGCTGTCAAAGTTCCGCACCAAAAAACCGTACAAGATGTATTTGGCAGTCTGAAAGGTTGAGTAAGCAGTCCTTCTCTTCGTCCTTGTTAGTACATATTTGGAAACTCTCCTTTTTCTGATGGTAGATTCGGATTCCTTGTTCTTTTTGTCCGGAGTTTGGCTCTTGGTGACCCGCCTTGCCGTTCTCCCTTGCCCCGTTTTCTTCTTCTGGGATTTCGTTGCTTTCGATTTCCGCTTTTTCTTGATTCCTTTTGGAAATGTGCTGAAACTCGTTGCTTCGTCCGTTCCGTATTTTGCTTGCTTGAGTGTTTTTTTCATGCCTCCTATCTTGTTGCGCCGTCTTCTTTCTATTTGGAGTTGTTCGGCGCCTTGGCTCTGCGTTTGCCTTGTTCCTGTTTGCCGGGCCTTGCCGTCGTGATCTCTAGATCGCTCTGTTTGGAGCTGGCTTTTTTCTGTCTTGCTTTGTCGGTTCCATCGTTTTGGAATTTGATTTCTCTTCTTTTTTGTGGCGTCTTTTCCCCGTGCTCTCTTTTGATTCGAGTTTTTTTTGCTGTGTTTGTTTTTGTTTGTTTTTTTTTTCGTCTTTCGTGTGGTCTCGGGTCTATTTTCTGTGGTGGCGTGGTGTCTTTCTGGGCGTTTGTTTGGCTTGTTGTCTGTGGGCGGGGGGGCTTTTTTTTTGTTTGAGGCCTGTTTGTTTTTGTTTTGGTGTTTTTTTGCGGGTTGTTTCTGGGTTTTTTGTTGTTGTTGCTTGGAGTCCGGGTTTGTGGGTCTCGGGTTTGTTTTGTTGGATGGGGTTTTTTGCTGTTTGTTGTTTTTTTTTTTGTTGTTTTCGTTGTTTCGTTGTGTTGTTTTTTCGTTCGTTTTTTTTTTTTTTTGCTTTGTGTTTGTTGTGTGTTTCTTCTTTTTTTTTTTTTGTTGTTGTTTGCCTTTTTTTTCCCTCTCTCTTTTTTTTTTTTTTTTTATATCTAAGTGGTGTTCCGATAATTGAGCCTACACGGACTAACAAGGAACTTGGCCGGAGCGAAAATTTCTGGCACCTGGTGTGGTGCTAAAATTATGAGTTTCAATGA
Organism: Microlaimidae sp. YZB2_3; assembly: GCA_030248175.1. Classification (NCBI taxonomy): domain Eukaryota; kingdom Metazoa; phylum Nematoda; class Chromadorea; order Desmodorida; family Microlaimidae; species Microlaimidae sp. YZB2_3. The sequence goes on along the minus strand of JASAMX010019257.1, from coordinate 6,536 downwards.
TACATTGGAAAATTGGTCCTGGGTAGGAGGGGTTAAGCTATGGGGTTAAAATTCGAAAAACGCATTCTGACCACATATTTTTTATGGGTCTAACCCAGTGTTTTTTTAAACAAAAGTAAAAAAAAACGTTTAGGTCAAACAAAAAACAGTTTTTAAAAAACACTAATTTTGGACTTAAAACTTGACTTTAAAAGTAGTTAGAATTTTTTAACTTAAATAAAAATTAATTCCTCAAACTCTTTTACCTTTACTCCAAAATGAAAATAAGGGGGTTGTTAAACTCTCTACAAGAATTTGGGGGGGGTGAACCTTTGAATTTGAACCCCCAACTTTTCGGCTGTCGATAATTTATATTTTATTTTTAGTTTAGTTTATGTGGAAGCACAAGATATAAAAAAATTAGGACAACGTTAATTTGAGTTTGTTCAAAAATGATTGAGAGTGGAAAAAATATTTAGGTGGGCATATTTCACTAACCTAACCGTACAATTGATTTGGACGATAATTATATTATTAAGGTATAGAGAATCACGACGGTTAATTCAATGTACACAAAGGTCTTGAAAAAATTTAAAAATAATTTGTGTATGACGTTGGTTAACGAAAAAACAACACAATCGGAATACAACGAAAACAACATTAATATAAAATAATTTTTATAGACAAACAGCTAATAAATTGTATTTTTTCTTCCTCAGTTTTTCTGGTCGTATACAAATTATTTTCAAATCTTTCCGAGACCTTTGTGTTCATTCAATTACCTGTCGTGATTCTCCATAGCTAACATACATACTAATAATAACCCTTTTGTAGAAATCAACCGTGTCGTTTGCTAAATAATAATGTTCACCTGTAAATATTTTTCAAGTTTAAATCATTTTTTAACAGGCCTTGGTTTCTTATTTTTTAACAAATATTAATAAAGCCTTCCTCCCGTGCCCACGTATGATTTCAATCCAAGCCAAATTCTTTCCGAGTAACTGCCCAGTTAAAGTGACACCACTGCTTCTACCACATGAATCTTTGGATTCCTGGTTCGTGAGACCACACGAAAGGACGATATAAAAATAAACAAACAGTAAAACAATTTATCACAGCATAAAAAATTATCTCTGTTGTAATTTTGGTTCTAGAGAGTGAGCTAGGGGAAATGTGTAGACGCCACAAAATATATGGAATGATGAAGTATCTAAATTCCAAAAGTCGATTTGGAACCGTGACTAAAGCAGTAGACAGAAAAAAGCCCAGCTTCCAAACAGGATGCTGATCTTTTAGAGATTCACTGACGGCAAGGGTTGCCAGTAAGTAACCAGGAATCAAGGCAAACTTGCAGAGCCAATGGCGCCTGAACCAATTCTTCCAAATGTAGAAAGTGTAATGACGGTTGTCCGCAACGAGATATGGATGGTCGTATGTAAAATAAACTACTCCAATGCTAATGCAAAATACGGTAACGGTTACGAATGCAACGTTTTTTTTAAGTTTACACAGCACATTTCCAATTAAGTTTGAATCAAGAAAAAGCGGAAATCCGAAAGCTAACGTAAATCCCATGAAGTAAGAAAACTGGGGCAAGTGGAGAACGGCTGAATGTGCGGTTTTGTCACCAAGAGCCAAACTTCCGTTGACAAAAATGAACAATGTGAATCCGAATCCTACCATCAGAAAAATGGAGAGTTTTCCAAATATTGTACTTAACAATTGGACGAAGAGAAGGGGTTTTCTTTTACTCATAGCTTTCAGACTGCCAAATACATCTTGTACGGTTTTTTGGTGCGGAACTTTGACAGCAGGGGCGTTTTGCTTGTGCTCAGCAAGTTTTATAAACTCCACTGTGATGTCCCATGCGGCGAGAGCGGCGCAAAAAGCCACCCAAACTATGTTAGTTTGGCGCATAAGTACGGAACAGCCGCCAACCACACCGCTAAACACCGTCAAGTTCTTTTTATACAATGTGTACATGAGAACCACACAAAGTGAGGACAGAACATCAGTGTAAAAAAGAAGAGACGAAAAGAAGAGAACTGGAAAGGTGCAGACTGCAAGGCTGGACAAAGCTATATTTATTTCCATTTCCCACAGTTTCGATTCAGTCGGAGTTTTGTTTCCGCGCAAAATCCAAAACGAAACCAAATACAAAAGGATTAGAAAAAAACTGTTAACGTAGCGCAAAATTTCTACGCTACATATGACTTTTCCCGGGTGTTTTATATGTCTAAAATTAAAAAGTAAAGGTTTTAACACACCAACTGCGGCTAAATACAATCCCGGAGGTGTGGTAATTTTCGGATTCCATTCTTCATAATGACCATTGCAGTAGGATTGCGTCTGATTAACGTGAAATATTTCATCCATATAAGGCTGATCAACAATTCTGTTGACTTCTTTTACAATTACAGCAGTTAACAGAAAGAGAAAGGATGAAGAAATTGTCACCATTGAAATAGTCGTTAATTCCATATTGAATATTTAGCTAAAAATATTATAATAACAACAAAACTTGTACATCTATGGCACTGCATTAAATTTTGTTTATTATGTAAAAACACGTTTACATTTGGTAATTATTTCAGAATTGAATTATTGCATAACCGTTCTAGTTCCTCAGATTAAAATAAATAAAAAAAATTACGTAAATGAAGAATGTTAACTCTAAGTTAGATGGCGTAGCGTTACTAGGAATTTCATTTGCTCGATTATAACCACAGCAACATCTAATCAAGCGCCAGCAAGAAATAAGCGTGTGAACGTTAGTTAACTACGAATTTAAGTTGCTGTAATAGGTACTGGTGGTAATACTTATGCGTAGATTTTATATATTTTAGAAAAATACCTACATCGTAAATTACCCTAATACATTTTTGAAAAATACTAACATAACATCGTAAATTAGCCAAATATATTTTTTAAAAATACTAACATTGTAAATTACCCAAATACAAATTATTAAATATTATAATGAGGCACACAACTAATCGTTTAATTAGTAAAAGTCTCCAAACATTTTTATTCCATCTTTTTGCAATTTTTACAAGAACTAATATGCATAAAAAATTAAATTGTTCAAGAACAAACAAAAATTATTAAAACCAAACAGAATTATTCTATTATTAGCTTAAGGTTTTAAACGATTTTTAACACTTTTGTTTCTTATCGATTTTTCAACGTTGTTATTTTTAATTTAAGTAATTTTAAGAAGATTTTTATAAGGTTTTGATTTATTGGTTTTAGTAAAAATTTCACTAGGTTCACAATCACAACGCTCATATTTTAGAATAGCTACAATTATGCGGTACGGTAACTGAAGCGCCTCTTTGAATTGAATTGAAAGTCTTTATTAATTCTACACAAATATAGTATTTTGAATTATAACATTAAAATAGAAAAAATCCAAAAAAGTTTAATGCACAAATATTCATAGATCATACAATATATCCAATAATAAAATAAATAATGTTAATAAAAAAAAACACAAAATACTATTATTGAAAATAAATAAAGGGAAGGAAACAGAGCCCGGAGGCTACTTAAATGTGCCTGTCAAATTTCGTAAAATTAATTAACTTTAAATTAACTTTGGAAGCATTACTCATCACGGATTAAAAAATAGGATAAAAATACTAAATTTTTTAAACACACCCACAATAAATAAGTAAAATCCGCAGATTATTGATTCAACTGTCAAACGATAGAAGCAAATCGGTAATTGTAATCGTGATAAAACACATTTATTAATTAGAGTTTAAATAAAAAATACAATTTTTTATATACAAGCAACAATAATTTCTAAATTTTTTCTGAAATCCATATAGCAGCTTTGCAGCCTAACTGAACCGCCATTTTCAATGGTTGATAAAAGGGAGCCTAAAAATGTGAAACATCAAATAACTTTACGCTATTGTATTAAATAATACTGGAATTTGAAAACCATTAAACCAGTAATGTCTTTTTTTATATTTTATACCTTATCCAGCGCCAGGGGACATGCCAGAGGTCTGGCAAAATGTCACCTATTACTGGAGTAACGGTATAAAATAAGGGTTTCCGAAACCTTGTTAAGCGAAAAAATCACCTCAAATAAAATTCTAGATTTGACCTTGACAATTTTTTATTTACAAATAATCTTTTAACGTAATTTTTTTATCAAATAATATCAAAATATAAATGAAGAAAGAGCGCCCCGCGCTCTTCCTTGAAAAAATATAAATAAATACTATCTATAAATAGACGTAAATGTGTGTGTGTGTGTGTGTGTGTGTGTGTGTGTGTGTGTGTGTGTGTGTGTGTGTGCGTGTGTGTGTGTGCGTGCGTGCGTGCGTGCGTGCGTGCGTGCGTGTGTGTGTGTGTGTGTGTGTGTGTGTCTGTCTGTCTGTGTTCCCTAACTCCTCCCTAACCACCCATCGGATTAAGGTGAATGAATGAAGTATCGTTGGAAAGACTATACCCCAGCGAATGTCGTAATGGGGTCGGAATTTTTAAATAACTTACATGGACATCTTTATACTGGACAACGCATTTTCACCAAAGGGTCCCTATGGATTTTGGAAGTTAAAAATTTTTTTGTTCAGGAATTGGTTTAAACTTATTAGTAAGAGTAATTAGCCAATGTAAGGCCAGAATATCATGCTTTTTGGAAAAAATGAACATGGATAACTTTATAGTGGACAACGTTTTTTCACTAAAGAAGGGAATTACCGTGCTTCCCAACCACAAATGGGATTGGGCTAAATGAGATATCATTGCAATGCTTACAGTCCCGGGAATGTCATAAACGGTTAAAATTTAGAAAATTTTCGCATGGACATTTTTAGCCTGGACAACACATTTTCATAAAAGGGGGAACCTATGGACTTTGGAAATTTAAATTTTTTTTTCTCTGAATTAACTTAAACTAATTGATAAGAGTAACTAACCAATGTAAAACCAGAATGTAATGTTTTTTGGTAAGATTTACACAGACATCTTAATACTAGACGTTTTTTTCACTAAAAAGGGGAACGACCTTCTTCCCCAACCACAAAAGGAATTGGGTTAAATGAGATATCATTGCAAAGCTTACAGTCCGCGGAATGTAATAAAGGGTTCAAATTAAGAAAAATTTTGCATAGACATCTTTAGCATCCATAAAACGGATTGGGCTAAATGAGGTATTATTGCAAAGCTTACAGCCTGGAAAACGTCATAATTGGGTTGAAATTTTAAAAAAATAACATGGGCATCTTTATACTGGACAACATACTTACCAAAGAGGGAAAGACCTTCCTCCCCAATCACGAAAAAGATCAGGGTACTTGAGATAATATGGGTAAACCTTATAGTCATAGGTGTTTTTTGAGGGGGGACAGAGGGATCCACCCCCCCCCCTAGAGCCAAAATTTTGGACCCCCCTAGAAAAAATACAGGGGCCCCCCTTACCCCAAAAGCTCGAGAGCGGTCCGGCCGGACACCTCTAGCGAGGCGGACCCCCCCCCCTCCCGACCAATTTGGAAGTATATTTTTATTTACTGTCAAAAACAAGTTTTTTAGTTAAAAACAGTGTTTAAATCCACTTTTTAGGCCTAAATAGGCTGCTTTAGTACATAAAATTCAATATTAGACCTAAAACACTTGAGTTAAAAAACTTTTAAAAAAAATTGGCACCCCCGGACCCCCCCAAAATTTAAAATGCCGCACCCGGGGGCGACCCCCCCCCCCTAAAAAGCCAGGGGGTCCGCACCCCCCTGGACCCCCCTAAAAAATTTGGGCCTTCCACCATAGATGAACACGGTCAAAAAGCTAGGGGGTGTTTACCCCGGGTAAATGAAATTTCAAAATCTAGGAGCGTGGTCCTAAGGGGTCGAACCCCCCTAGCTTTCTAGGGGGGGTCGGCCCGGGGTGGAAGATTTCAAAACCTAGAGGGGTTCAGGTGGGGTCCGATTACCGAAACAAAACACTTTTAAAACATTAAATATTTAATAATAGTTTTTATAAGATAATACTACATTTTTATTGAATAAAAAGTAATATTTAGGTATAAAAAGGGTGTAAAAACATGAATTTGTGTTAAAAATTCACGTTTTTGCAACAAATTTAATATAAAAAAAGTACTTAAAATTTTCTCGAGAGGGGAGGGGGGGTCAGATTTCAAAATCTACAGGGGGGTCAGGGCTAAAAAATTTGAAAATTTGGGGGAGGGGGGGGGCCCCTGGATTTTTTTCTAGGGGGGCCCCAAAATTTCGAGGCTAGGGGGGTGGACACCACCCTACACCCCCTTGTTCATCTATGCCTTCCACCCGGGGGTGAACCCTCCCTAGCGGACCCGACCAAAAACACCTATGCTTATAATTCAGGAAGCATCATAAGAAGGTTGAAATTAGTAAAAAAATTAACATGGACATCTTTATGCTGGACAAAATATTTTCACCAAACGAGGGAAAGATCCTTCTCCCCAACGACAAAATGGAATGCGGATTAACTGAGGTATCATTGTAAAGTTACAGTCATGGGAATGTCATAGAAGGGTTGAATTTTGAAAAAAAAGTACATAAATATAAAAA
>JASAMX010019256.1:0-33724 GCA_030248175.1 Microlaimidae sp. YZB2_3 | reverse complement strand
AGTAGTAGGTTTTCACAAAAAATTATCAAAATTGAAAAGTTTTACTCCACACCGCACCTCGAAGAGCTCTTAAATTTTTTTCTTATTATTATTTGGTTTTTAGTCAGCTGATTAGGATTGTATGCTGCATGTGATAATGTTTAAAAAGGATAATTGTAAGGGTTGTAGTCATAATTTATCCGATAAAAGAATGTAATGATAAAACACCCAAATATCTTCAATTATAACTTAAAGCTTTTAACTTAATACCCCACTTATTAAATACTGTTCCTGTTTTAAGTTTTAAGAACTTAAAATTTATTTTTGCTGCACTATGTTTATTCATAGTGCAATTGGGGAGGGGTAGAGTGGGGTTCAATTCCCTGCCTAGCCTCGGTTGGGCTCCTCCGCAGTAAAAAAACCAGGCCCTCCCTAACTTCGAATTTTCTACCCCCGCCCCCCTCTATTTTTAAATCTGACCACCCCCCCTCCCTCCAGAAAGTTTAAGTACTTTTTTTATACTAAATTTTCTTCCAAAAAACGTACACAAATTCATGTTTTTACACCCTTTTATACCCTGAATATTGCTTTTTATTCAATAAAATGTAGTAATTTCGGCAAACACTAAATTCCACTGATTTTTTTGCCTCAAAATTGCAAATTTTATGATGTGCAGGTCAAAAATTACACAAATTCGACAAAATGAACAAATTTTTACGCTTTTTTAGTTGTTAGCTTTTTTAGTGTAAACTTTTTTAGAAATTTATACTTTGTGAATTATACTATAAAAAACATTAAATTAAGTTTAAAACCATAAAATTAATAAGTTTAAATAAATATAAGTAATTAATTTCAAAAAACTGATAAACTTCTAATTATTTATCAGTGCAAGACTTGTTGTTTTGTTTGATTAAAGATTTTTCATGTGAATTTACAATTAGGGTTCTATTCAGGTTAATAATTCACGATTTTGGGTTTTTCTAAACGTTAGTTCTAAATATTATCAAAGAATGTTAATACCAAGAAAAAATTAAGACTATAAACTTCATTTTTCCTAAGCCTAAACGAAACCTAAAAATCAATAAAAATCAAAAACCCTAAAAAAAATTAAATGCCGAATTATTTATTACTGCTTAAAGAAAAAATAATATTTATTTTGGAATGTATTATGCAGAAAAAATTTTCAGACACCAAAGATTTTTAAAAATATTGTTGGAAAGGTGTTAAAAAGTTCTGCATTTCAAATTCTTACTATTTTCCATTTTTGAAAAAGTCATAATTGAAATATTGACAAAATTTGCATAATGTTAAGAATTACGGTAAGTTAGGTAAATTGGACGGAATTTGCAGATTGGCTAGTTTAGTGTTTGCCGTAATTTATTAGGCAAAAAACTATTATTAAACCTTTAATGGTTTAAAACTATTTTCCTTCGGCATTGAACATCACCTGATTCTTGGTTTAAAAATCTTCCACCGGGGTTCGAGACCCCGGTGTGCAGAAAGCTAGGGGGTCCAACGTGCGACCCCCTTAGGACCCCCTAGATTTTGAAATGTCATTTACCCGGTAAAAACCGGGCTGCCTCAACGGTGTTCATCTACGTGTTTATCGATCCATCGCCTTTCTACTTTAATCGGGGGGGCGTCGCGCGATCGGACGACAGTTCCATAGGCAGCATGACGAGCCCCCCTCCGCGCCGCTGTTCGCCCTCCTCCTCTTCATCTTCTTCGTCCGCTTCGTCGGGTGAATAGTTGGCCGGCGCTGTCTCGGGGAGTTCACAGGGGTTCGCTCCCCTCCCGACCTCCCAGGAGCTCACCTCCTTAAGCGGAGGATGAACCAAGTCCACGGAGATAATCCGATTGGGGCTCCGGCCTTGATGGTGATAATGCTGGTGGGATGGGACTCCGTAGGCGGGCGAACCTTGCAAAGACTGGTAAGTGGAATGGGAGAGGAAATCCGCTGGGCGATCGGCGGACGGCGGCGGGGGACTCGTCATGCTGCCTATGGAACTGTCGTCCGAATCACACGACTAAACACACAAAAAACACAATTATAAAGTAAAGGCAATAAATAAATAAATAAACACGTAGATGAACACGGTTAAAAAGCTAGAGGGCGGCGTTTACCCGGGTAAATGACATTTCAAAATCTAGGGGGGTCCTAAGGGGGGTCCACGTCGAACCCCCCTAGCTTTCTAGCGGGGGTCAGGTCAACCCGGGGTGGAAGATTTTTAAACCAAGAGGGGGATCAGGTGATGTTCAATGCCCGAAGGAAAATAGTTTTAAACCATTAAAGGTTTAATAATAGTTTTTTTTGTAATAAATTACGGCAAACACTAAATTCCACCGACTCCGACTCCGACTCCGTCCAAAGTGTACCGTAACTTACCGTAATTCTTAACATTATGCAAATTTTGTCATTGTTCAATTAATTATGACTTTTTCGTGCAATAAAAATGGAAAATAGTAAGATTTCGAAATGCATAACTTTTTAACACCTTCCAACAATACTTTTAAAAATCTTTTTGGTGTCTGGAAAGATTTTTTTCTGCATAATACATTCCAAAATAAATATTTATTTTTCTTTAAGCAGTAGTAAATAATTCGGCATTTAAGAATTTTTTAAGTTTTTTAGGATTTTATCTTGATTTTTAGGTTTCGCTTAGGCTTAGGAAAAATAAAGTTTATAGTCTTAATTTTTTCTTGCAAAATTTTGTAACATAAAAACATCTTTGATAATTATTTGTTAGAACTAACGTTTCAATTAAAAAACCCAAAATCGTGAATTATTAACCTGAATCAAACCCTAAATTGTAAATTCACATGAAAAATCTTTAATCAAACAAAACAATCTAAACCATGGTCTTGCACTAGAATAATAATTCAAAGTTTATCAGTTTTTTGAAATTAATTACTTATATTTTATTTTAAACTTATTAATTTTATGGTTTTAAACTTAATTTAATGCTTTTTATAGTGTAATTCAGTTAAAAATTGTCAATTTCAAAAAAGTACACTTAAAAAAGCTAACTTGATTAAAAAAAAACATTCAAATTTGTTCATTTTGCTCGAATTTGTGTTGATTCCGCTTAACCTGCATATCATTATAAAATTTGCAGAAATTTGAGGCGGAGTCGGAGTTGGTGGAATTTAGTGTTTGCCGAAATTACTACATTTTATTGAATAAAAAGCGATATTCAGGTATAAAAAGGGTGTAAAAACATGAATTTGTGTTTCACGTTTTTGGAAGAAAATTTAGTATAAAAAAGTACTTAAAATTTTCTCGAGGGGAGGGAGGGGGGTTCAGATTTAAAAATCTAGAGGGGGGTCAGGGGTAAAAAATTCGAAAATTTAGGGGGAGGGGGGCCCTGGTTTTTTTTCTAGGGGGAGAGGCCCAAAATTTCGAGGCTAGGGTGGGGATGAACCCCACTCTACCCCCTCCCCCCTTGTTCATTTATGAATAAACATAATCACAAAATAAATTTTAAGAGTTCTTAAAACTTAAAACAGGAACCAATCATTTAATAAGTGGGGTATTAAGTTAAAAGCTTTCAGTTATAATAAATGACTGAAGGAAGATATTTCGTGTTTTACTGTGGTCAATTTACATTCTTAACGCTTAAATTATGACTACAACCCTTACAATATACCTTTTTGAAACATTATCACAGTGGGCCACACAAAATACAATCCTAATCAGCTGACTAAAAACCAAATAATAATAAGAAAAAAAATTTAAGAGCTCTTCAAGGTGCGGTGTGGAGTAAAACTTTTTGATTTTGATAATTTTTTGTGAAAACCTTACCTCTTCCCCAAATAGGCCAAAAATTTTTTAAACAAAATATGTGCAGTGGTTCAGGAGTTATGACCCTCCAAAAATGGCATTTTTTGACAATTATGTACGTGACAAATTGCTCAAGGGGTATTATAATTTACGTTAAAAATTATGCACTAAAAAGCGGCTATTTTCTACTCTAATTTGATACCTTGATCGTTACGATTGGTGCAGTATTTGTCAAGATATTGCGTTTTCCGTACAAAAAACCCGCGATTTTTTCGTTAAAAACACTAAACGACGGCACTGGTTTTGTGAAGTTTGCCCAACCTTTCTTTCCTTCACTTCGTGTTTTTAGCGAAAAAATCGAGTGTTTTTTGTACGAGAAACGCAATTTCTCCACAAATACTGTACCAATCTTAACGATTAAGTATCAAATTAAAGTAGAAAGTAGCCGCTCTCTTTAAGTATATAATTTGTAACGAAAATCGTTATAATAATCTTTTACGTACAGAATTGGCGAAAAAAGCCATTTATGAGGGGTCATTACTCCTGAACCACTGGAAATATTTTGTTGAAAAAATTCTTGTGGGCTATTGGGGGCAGGGGTAATGTTTTCACAAAAAAATATCAAAATCGACGACAAAAAGTTTGACTCCGCACAGCGAACACCGTTGCAACAATGAGGGTGTAATTATGTAAACGTGCGCGTTCACTATCAGCTGCCACTTCGGTGTGATCCAGCCCTTAAAATTTAACAAGAACAAATCGTTAAATAACTAAAATTAAATAACGTTAAAATCAATCGCTAACAAATAATTAAAGATATTTCGTGGGTTTTTTAAATAAGGAAAAAGTAAAACTTAGGGTAACTGACTTAATTTCGGCCACCTTTTTTTATTTTTTTGAATAAGTTTTTTCTAGCTTTTTCAACCAATCCAAAATTTGGCCTAAAAATCAAACAATAGCTATATTTGTTATTTCAGTGCAAAATTTGAATATTTCTGTTACACTTAATAATCAGTGAAGGTTTAAACTTTTTTTTAAAGTGTCCGAAGTTAAGGCGCGTGCCATTTATTTCGGCCACCTACAATAAACTGGCCATAACTATTGCTTCAACAAACAATAAAATTTCTAAAGGTTGCAAATTTACCCTTAGGTATTGTTCTTGGTACATATAACTTAATTTTTCCTGTTTGCTAACTTTAATAGTTATTAGCAAGACTTTTAATAATTATGTCAAAACCTTAAAAAAACAAGTTTTAATAACTTGTATTTTTTCTTCAATTTTTATTTTTGGCTTAAAAAACGTCAAAACAAAATCAAACGAGCAAAACAAATTCTTTATAAATACGGTAGTACAATGATATTTAAAAAAAGCAAAAAACGGCAGGTTCTTTCACCTAAATTTTAAGGTGGCCGAAATTAACGGAATCTTAAAATGTGCAATTTTGTTAAACGCATTGCAAAATAATTTTGAAAAAAATATCAAAACATAAAAATTAACAACTTTGAGCCTTAAATAGAATATATTTTAAGGTTATATATTGTTTCGTTCTAAATTTGATGCAGTTTAAACACAAAGCAAAAATTAAGAAAATCATAAAAAATTCACTTTTTGTATGAAAATGTTGATAATGTAGAATAATAATATAAAAAACTTTTGCAAAAACACTTTATTCAACATTAATCCAGTTACTTTTGTACTAGTTCTTTTGTGTTTTAAAAATAAGCCAATTTTCTAACACCTTAAATTGGTGGCCGAAATTAAGGCGTGGCCGAAATTAAGTCAGTTACCCTATAATGAAATTGGCGATACCGTACAATCGTTAAAATTGTGGCTTAAATCCTTAAAATAACGCCTTGAAACATTACTACAGTGGGACACACAAAATTCAATCCGCTTACAGCATTGGATTTGTGTGGATATGAATCCAATCTGCTTACACATTTTCCACTCAATTTAACCTAAAATCCGTTATTAGTCGGAGTCCAACTTTGAAACATCACAACGATGCCAGCTGTCAGTAACAAATTAGAAAGAACTTATAGATCGATGATGATTGGGGCAAGGAGGGCAGGAGGCAGTGGATTGAGGTTTTAGTCCCCTCCCACACACAGCCACATTAAACAAAAATCCAGAAACTACCGACTCGAGACCCCCTAAAAGTTTGGAGCCCCGCCACTACTAAAAAACTAGAGATAGGGTCTTTGGGGCATATTCCTCCTACCTACTTTGAAGCGATACGTTAAAAATGGTGTTTGGGGGATACCCCCTTATTTTTTCCCGCATAGGGCGGTAAAAAATTTTCCGGGTAGGGTATACTTCTCCATAAACCGAAAGCCTGCCTACCTATGAACACAAGGGCAACGGGGTATGGTATAGTCGGCTGCAAAGCAGAAACATAGGAATTTTCGTGCAGTCAAACAAATAATCAAACAACGGACATACCGACTGGGGTCTGGTGTAGTGGTTGCGCCAACTGCGTCTCCTCTGCACTCCCTTCTGCTGTAGCACGGTGTCCGCGGATCTGGAATCCTTTCGACTCACGCTTTCCACACGAATCTCTCCCAGCGTGCTCAGTACCCGCATACCTCCCGATGGGGACAAGAACCTAAAAAATCATTAAAATTTATTGATAAAATAAAATTGATTTTAAATCAATAATACTCTTTTATAATGAATAATATTTCCATATTTTTTTAATATCGATATTAAAATTGATTTTAAATCAATAATACTCTTTTATAATGAATAATATTTCCATATTTTTTTAATATCGATATTAGGACGGTTACAATAAAAGGCACCCATGTGTAAGTGTAGCCTCAGATTTTTAGTAGGGGGTGAAGTTTAATGAATAATATTTCCATATTTTTTTAATATCGATATTAGGACGGTTACAATAAAAGCCACCCATGTGTAAGTGTAGCCTCAGATTTTTAGTAGGGGGTGAAGTTCGCGTTTACGCTTTGGATGAGTTTAAAGCAAAGTTTCTTTCTACATGTTTACTTTTAAAAATTAGCACTCTTCACTCCATTATCAAGTTTTTTAAATTCAAAATCCCACGCAAAGTTAATGACCACTTTTGTTGTTTCTTTTCTTTCCGATTTTATATTGCAAAAGGGCTATTTCAAAACCGACAATAAACACAAGAATTTACTTATTTTTCCTAAATATAAGCCATTTTAGACCTATTTTTACTCAAAGGTCACTTTTTTCCCGGTTTTTTCTCTTTTTAGCGAATCCCCGGTTTGAAAAAAATTGCCCGTCCCGTCGGGGCAATTCGCCCAAACTTCCAACTGCTTACTGTGCAATAGGAAATTAAATCACTAATATACCTAAAAAAACGTCGGGTGGTGCGGAGCCATGGGGGGTTATACCCGCCAAAAATCCCGATTATAGCCGACACCCCCTCCTAAAATTTGGAGGTATCCCGGACACCCTCCCCCTAAAATTTGGGGGGGGTGTCCCAGTACTAAAAACTCTTTTGTTGTTAAACAATTAAATACACCCTACAGTTAAAATACGGCCCAATTGCCGACAGCTTCTATCACTCCAGTCTAACAGGAAAACAAATTAACAAAAATATTCACAAATCAAACATCAAACAACTGCAGTCAAAAAACTCTCGTCTAAAACCCACCCATCGGAAATCCACCACTCCGAACTACAACTGCCCTGATCAGCTCACTCTACCCTGGCCTAGCCCACTTTCGCTCCGGCTACTGTCACAAACTCTTTTCTTAGCAAAATAAAATCAATAGCAAAATGAAAAATCTATGCCCAGAATGCAATCAAGGACCTCACGATGTTGTGTTTTGCCAGCAACCAGTTTCGTTCAACCCTCGTCGTTTCCACATCTTTAACTGCCCCCATTATGACCTGGTTATAACAAAAATAACTAAAAATACTAAAAATGGGGTATTTAAGATATACTCCAAAAATTTTTTTGGGACACCCCTGGCAAATTTTAGGGGTAAAACTCGGATAAACGATGTTAGCGGCTGATCACTCCAAAGTTTTTTTAATTTTTAACAGTTTATTTGGTAAGTAAGTTGTCGTGTTTATGTTTATTGGTAAGCACAAAGTGGTTGTCACCTCCGTGATTTGTTATAAAGATTTAAAAAATTGAGGGGAATGGCTCAAAACCCCAAAAAAAACACAAAACAAGTTAGTTTATTTAAACTAGCTATACTAGCTGCACCTCTGCATTCACTTGTTGTTTTTCTTGCGATACAAAACTTAGGCCTTTCTTCCTGCTGTGATACATTTCCAAAAAAAAACAACCGATCACCACTCACCACTCGCTGCGCGTCTGCATCCGTTGCGTCTGTCGCTCGTGCACCCACTCCAGGTAGGTGAGTGAGCGGGTGCTCTCCGCCAAATGGTTGATCCTTTTCAGTTCGTCCATACTCCTGGCCCCGCCCAAGCCTTCCGTCGGCTCCCCCAGCCCATCCAACTCCGAAGGCTCCAGTCGGACCGTTCCGAAAGCCCCGGAGGCCCCGGGCGGGGACTCGCGCTCCGGGGTCAGCACCGCCTCGTCCACCTGACCGAAAACCCCTGAAAAAGAAAAGACCGCTTTTTATATTTTGATTGTAGTAGGTACTTCTTTTTATTTCCACCACCATGACTATATTAACTATATATGTTAAGTATATTACATACAATAAAAATAAATCCCTGTTTAGTGATTATAATATCAATTAAATATAGTTGAAAATTATTATATATAGATCGAAATACAGAACTTATCCTAAAAAAATTTAATTAGAAATACGGGTTTTATCTCATGCATAAAGGCGTTAAATGGATTGTTTCGTTGTTGTTGTTAATAAACCACAAGCATAGAATATAAAAACTGTAAAGTGCACCATAGGCGATAAAAAAGCAGAGATGGGGGTGGGTAAAATGGGTCTTCTATCTCTTCCCTTTCTAGTCTAAAAATTTCGCCCTCCCCTCAAAAAATCTAAAAAGACCGCCACCTCCCTCTTACCAATTTTTGGAATTTTTTCACCCTGTCATCCCCCGGTTTCTCCCTCAGGAAATGTTTTAGACACAATTTTTATCTCAATTTTCTTACATAAACGTGAAGTTTTAAAACAAGTTCGTACTTTTAAACTCGTTTATACCTGACCAGCTACTTTTATTAAAAATAATCTAGTACATTGTAGAGAAAAAAACAATTATTAAACAATGATGGTTTAAAAGTATTTTGCTTCGGACACCACCAGACCCCCTCAAAATGTCATAATTTTCCACCCCAGGGCGACCTCACAAAAAAAATTTATACTCACCGTGGTCACAGAAAATTAAAAATACCACAATCTCGCCCCGTGTGGAAAATGCAAGGCAGCAGAAGCTTGAAAAGGTCTATTACAAAAACAGGCAAAAGAACTCGTGCAAAAGTTAAATATTAAAAACATAAAAATTAACAAACCAAATCGAATCCAAACTTTTATCCATTATAGAAACAAAGACAATTAGACAATTTACAACACAAACAACTTAAAATATATACAAATCAATTTGATTAAAAATTGCAAATTAGCATATCAATATTATTATTTCATTTGTTATATTATGCTTTACAAACTGCAATTTTTCTTTCTCTTTTTCCTAAGAGAAACACAAATAAAAAAAAGAACTTAGATTATTATAATACAAGGGTGTAGCCAGGGTTATGTGGGTTGTATTGTAACCCCTTTCCCGTTTTGGGCTGGCGGAGGTAAAAATTTGAGGGTTCTACCTAAGACAACAATTTTAAAAATTTTTCTCACGCTTCGCTCCATTCAACGCTCGACATTTATATACCTTTTTACAAGTTTCAAGTGATGTTTCTAATGAACAAAAAATTTTTAAAATATTTCCGTGCTGTCGCACGATTTTAAATGTTATACCTTTTTAAACCTAAATTTTTTTCAAATTCATCTTTAAAAAAAAATGCAAATAACAGCAAAAAAATCACTTAGCGCGAAGCGCAAAAAATTTTACCCTTTTTTAATATCTTTTTTACGGTATTTTAAAAATTTGGAGTACAACCCCCTACAAACATCCCTCCTTTCGAAAGATTTCTATAGAGTGTAACCAAGGGCGTAGCCAGGGGGGGGGAGTTGTAGGGGTGGCAACCCCCCCCTTTTTGGGTTGGCGGAGGTAAAAATTTGGGGGTCCAAAGAGAAAAATTTTAAAAAATTTCCTCGCGCTTCGCTCCGCTCAGCGCTCGACATTTATATACCTTTTTACAACATTTAAGTGATGTTTTTAATGAATTTCAAAGACAATTTTAGAAAATTTTTTCGTGCTATTGCACGATTTTTAATGTTATACCTTTTTAAACCGGAAATTTTTCAAGTTTAACTTAAAAAAACAATGCAAATAACAACAAAAAGAATCACCTAGCGCGAAGCGCAAAAAAATTTACCCTTTTTTAATGTCTTTTTTATGGTATTTTGAAAATTTGGAGTACAACCCCCTACAACCCCCCTTTCGAAAAATTTGTATGGAGTACAACCCCTCCCCTTTCCGAAATCCTGGCTACGCCCCTGAGTGTAACCCCCTCCCTTTCCCCAATTCTGGCTACGCCCCTGTTATAATATAAATAAATTTATAAATTGGTAAATGAACACCATGTTTTCTATTGAAATAATACTTGGTTCACTACACTTGTTTATTGTTCAGTGTTTTACTGCTGGTGCTGACCTGATATTTCTAGTGGATAGGATTGGGAGGGGGCGGTTCAAGTTTTTAGGCAGGAGCGAGGGTAATGTAATTTATATATATTTTAAAATTTAAGGTATTGTAGCGGGCGCACAAGGTTCAAGCCGGTAAATTGATGGTCTTGCGGCCCGGTACACACGGCTTACTTATCGCACTTATTGTAAGACTCTATGCTGCACTTTCTTTTAATCCAGCTCAGTCGGTTAATACACAATAAAGAAGTTTGCACGATTGACCTTAGTGTTTAATCTTGCGAAGTGGGGAGGCACACGACACACCCTCTTGATCGGGGGGTCAAGTCGGTTCACGGAGTTGGGTTACGGTAGGGAAGGTTGAGAAAAAGAGGAATTCTTTTAGAATTCCTTTTCAAATATTTTCCACAAAGTAGACGAGATATATCCGATGTGCTGCCAAACTGCTAAGCGAGGACCATAATTTTTCCTGAATTGGAATTCAGGAAAATACAGTTTTACACTAATTAATACGGTAAAACATTACCGTTATGAGGCAGAAAAATAAGAGCGATATGGTCTCGCTCCTTCAAAAAGTTAGGGCTAAAATTTTGGAACGAATCTTCCGAATATTGGAAGAAAAGTAAAGGTTAGCGTCAGCTTAACTAGCGGTGGGTAAGGGACTGGTATGAAACATTAAAAATACCAGTACGATTTTGGAAGCTTAATTTGAGAAGTCTGATGGTGTCAGACTTCTACAAAAAGTTTGCAGCAAATTGTTGTAATGCTGGATTAGTTCGTTGGGCTCGGTAGCCTCACTAAAGTAATTTATTTACTGAAACCTTGAAGCAACGGGGTTGAAAATGAATAGTGATATTAGACCCGAGCTTTGCTCAAGTCCTACAAAAAGTTACTTCAAGACCTCAGCCACGGTGTGCTTGGAAATTATGAAGCTACTGAACTTGGAAAGAACAGCATAAGTGCAGGGGCGAATCTCGTCATGGGGTTTAGCTCTCAACGAAACATTAAAATTACTGGTGCAATTCCAACGTCTTGTTAAGGGGAAAAAGTGAGGGATTGGATTAAGGTCCGAGTTCCGTGGTTCCAATGTGTCGTGTGGGTTCTGTACTGAATGTTTTGGTTGTGGTTTAAGCTTAGTTTGTTTGTGCACAGTGAGTGCCTAGTTTACGTATTTTATGAATTAGTTACTGCGTTGGCAGACAGATTTTTTGCGGAGATAAGAGGTTACACAACAGGTTACACAAAGGATTTATTTATGGTTAATTTACACAAGTAAACGGACCGCGTTGCGGCGAGCAAAAGAGCAGAGTAATTACTACGCACATTGAGAAATTTGAGTTAATTGATTTTGACAAAAAGGCTTTGTTTTAAGGCGTTTTTGGAACGCTAAGGCTATTGTTTTATAGCCGTTAAAAAACACATTTTAGCAATTCAAAACAAACAATAAAAATAAATGAATTTTTAATATTTCTAATTTGGTTAGAGGCTTTGGTTTGAATTAAGTTTTAATACTTGGTTTTTTAGAAATTTACCCAATTAAAAAAACAAAACAATATTTTACAGAAAACCTGTGGGTGTCCTTGACGACACACCACCGAGGGTTTATGTAACCTTTTTAACTTATTTTTAAACAACTACCAAATGCTTTGGTAGGCTACGTGCAAAATTCTTTATAGAATACCTGTACCAGTTCATGGCCACTTCACCAATACACTTCGTAATTTTCGCCTTAATCTCAAAGGAGAATCCACAGACAGCCCCTGTGAATTCCCCACTTAACACACAGGTCCTTACCTAAGTTGGCCGAGACCAACTACAGCGGTTGGCATCTCAAGGAAAAATCGTTGAATAAAATAAAGGTAAAAATATAAGTACCTATGCCGGGACTGCCAACAAAGGGGTTCCAATTCAGATGGTAAACGACTGGTCACGGAATTAAAAGCGCAAAACAATAATTACGGAACCCACTGGGCCCACGCACCGCGTGGAGCGCACATGCTGCTATAAGCGATTGTTTTGACATGCGCGGCGACAGGCGCGGGTTACTGTAATTTGATTACAGCGCGTACATTAATATATTTTAAAAATGTTAAATTGAACGCGAGTGTAGTGACCACTTAAGACATGAATTAATGTTGTTAATTTGATTTACCCTAAACTGCTCAACGCTATTCGCCACAGTATGGAGAACCACGGTTCGTTGAGATATATAGAAAGGGCAAGGTGTTCTTTTTGAGATTTATTTCTTTAAACTGTCTGAGGCTAGACCCGCAAAATTTCAACAGTTTATTTTATATATACTGTGAAATGAATTCACTTTCTTAGTTAGCATTTTAAACATTTTTTAGAAATTTCAAAATCATCCTTTACTTGTGCACTCTCTATTTCGACATTAAATCGTTAAATTGTACCCTTAAAGAACTTCTCAAGCTTTAATCAACTCCTGGGGTGTACGACTACGACCCATATTGGGTTAACCCCCCCAAAAAATTCTAAGATGAGAGGTGTAACGGACCCCCCCACCACTAAGAAGTGGGTGGGAGAAGAGGTTAACCCCCTCCCCCCAATTTTGGATAAATGAAGAAAAAAATGCCTTTAAAATGACTTCTTTCTAACTGCCCCCAAACTTAAGTTTTAAGGTAAAAATGAATATTTTAAGCAATAAAAAGCTCAAAAATGCAATAAAAAAAGCTTTTTGACCTAAAATTAGCATTTTTTACCTATTTTCCCTTCAAAATCGAAAAATGATATAGCTAAAATGCGTTACTTGGATTTTAACCCCCCTTCTCCGCTAATTTGGGGTTTAGTTTAACCCCCCACTCCGGACCGATTTTCCCATGTACGCTACAACCCCTAATCCCTTTTTTAAACTGTTTATTCTTGCCTGCCTGGGCTAAATATTCCCAAAGCTAGGGTAAGTAGGGGCACCTATATCATGAATTATATAACTGTCCTCTCTGCCAACCTACAGTATATGGTTTTTATAGTCCAACGAATTGCAAATTCTCAAGTGTATGTAGCCGTCGTAGTGGAACCTCAACCTACCCTACAAAAATCTATTTACTAATAGTAAATAGATTTTTGCAACAAGCTTAAAATCGTATTTGCGCCTAGTTTTTTTGTAGAACAATTATATTACTCTCACTCAAATACTAAAGGTCTGCCTGACAGCAACTCTGTACTATTTAAAATTAGACCAAAAATTGAATTTTTAGTATAATTATTTGGTATAATAATAACATTCTCGATTTTGTCCTGCAGCAAATGCGCAAAAAATGTCCTCAAATCCATATTTTTTGGGCTTTTATTTATCCCTGAACCAAACTAACTGCCAACTAAACTAAGCATATGGATTGTAAAGAAGATTAAACACGACCAGACAGCTTTTTAAGGCGTATATTTTTGTGAAAACAAAACCTTAGTAAACTATAATGTCTTGTCGTGCTGATATAAATGAATTAAGCTTGTGGTTTTAATTTCGCTGCTTCGTCCTTACATAGATTGCATTTATTTAAGGAGCTAAGAAGCCGCCACTAAGCTAGGAATTACTCAGTCCCTACTGGCGCTTTTCTGCTATTATATTAACCTCAGTTTCATTCCAGAAGGGGGGAGAGCGACCACATAATATAGTTTATACATGGCCACTATATATATAATATATATGAATGGATATGTACAAATGACGACGAAAGGGGAAAAGAGGCTGACAAGCCCCTTTCAACAGCTATACCATGAGCACCCCGCGTACTTTTCACCGCCCCAATTAACGGCTAAATGTTAAGCTTAAATGTTAAACTGAACCGCCACCGGAGCGAAGACGCCCGCTATCTAATTCCCGCGGCAGAAGGAATTACAGTCCGCTCACAAAAAATACACGCATCTCTGAATTCCGTTCCATTACCAACGGAGCTTCCTTCCTTTTAGGAAACAGACTCCACGAACCACTACACTTCACAATTACGACGGCTCATTACGCCTGGACGGACCAAGCCCCTACTTTTATTTTAAACGAGTCGCAAATGCTTTGACTTTAGAATTTTCAAATTTGCGTTTCGGACTCGTTTTCCATGAGCTAAAGCTTCCCGTTGACTAGACGGGATGGAATATTCCCCGGCCGTATAAAGCAGCCGCCAATTTCACTTACGACCATTGCCGCGCAATTTGCGCACAACTTAAAAGAAAAAAGGCATTCAATTTCATTCATCACTGAAGTTTCAGTCGACCGGGACTGATTGTAACACGTCCGTATTAGACATGGGCATGGGCATGAAAAAGTGGATGGAATAACACTTTAAGAATGGTGGTGACTACTGCGCAGCGCACCGCACCCATAAATAAATACGGTTCACATAGCTAGCGGGGTCTTTACTACCTGGTCTTGATGATTTGCAGTATTTAATCTGACACCAACCAAACAACAAACACAAAAGGAAAACAAAATATTAAAGATTAAAAGCTTTATCTTAATATATGGTTATCAAGTTGGAAAATTTAGAACAAAAATGCAGATTTTTTAAAGGCTAAAGTTGACTAATTTTTGTATATTAAATTGCAAACAGTCAGAATAAAAAAATTCTGCGTTTTAATTCAGTTAAAAAAACGTCATAACCGCACAATTTTAATTGATTCGATCGGATTCCCATATTAATTTACGAGGTCAGCCATATAAAATGTAACCCTAGGTGAGTCAATAAACAGAAAAGTTTAATCATAAAACGATGGGGGAATCTGCAAAAAAATCTATTTTAAGTTCAAATAATGGATTAATAAAGTTTCCTTAACTAACCTAAAACATAACCCCTTACATGACGAGTTTTATTATCTCTCTTATAAATTTACTAACATAAATATAGCAAAAGTCATAGGTTTTCATTTTAATTACTTTGTTTAAATTAGAAACTTCATACAAAAAAGTTTTTTTAATTTTTTTAATAATTACGGCAAAATTTAATTACTTTCGTTTAATTAACAAGATTACAAAGCTACTTTTTATATTTTTTATGACTCAATTAAAATCCTAAGTGTTCTCGAAACGAAACAACGTTAAAAGATCAATATTTAAATACCAATTCACAAAATAAAACTAATATATATAGATATTTAGCTCCTTCATAATGTGAGATTAGCATTTAATTATCTTGAGTGTACAACGGATGAGGACGACACAAATGAGCTACAGCCATAATAAGCTTAAGACTTAACGCATAAGCAAAAATGTCTCAAACTTTAAAAAAAGTTTTTTGGTTTTAAAATACAGTTACTAAAGACAGTTTAATAGATAAGAAATACTATAAACCATACGAATAAATTGTATTCTTTCAAAGAATTTTATATCTTAATAATTAAGCTACACAAAATTGTAATTAAACTGTGTGGGCGAACTTGGTTTTTAATGCCAGTAGAGCTTAGCATTTTGTAATGGTTCCTAAACATTTAAGTCTACGTCTACTATGTCACAGGAACTGACACATAGATTTTTAGCTAAGCTAGGTTAGAATAGAAAATTTATTTTTTAGACTTTTTAAAGCGGAATTACCAAAATTCTCGTAGTAAAAGATCCATTTAAAAATTCTTGCACTTGGCTTTGCCTAGGACCAAGTCTTCTGATTACATTTTAATTTAAGTAACAATAAAATAAGAAAAACACCAAAAAACAAGCAAACAATAAAATTTGTTTTTTTAATATATATTTAATAATCATTGTCTGTCTGAGGAATAATGATAATTAATCCAATTTTAAGCCTTAAAAACGGCGAATGCATTAAAATAATACGTTCATAAAAGTATCCAAGCATCAAAAAGAAATAACTTTAGTTACTAAAAGCCTAAAATACACGTTTTATAAAAAGTTCTAGTTCAGAAGTGCGTAGTCTTCTGATTTTGAACGTTGCGTTGGGTGTAGTAAGTAACTATGAAAACAATTATGGAAAGACCTGGGCTGTTATATACTAAAATACTATATACCAAATAGTTTCTTTCTTATTTGTTATAAAAATTTATGCAAAAATCCAAGCAAAAAAAAACTTTTAACCTAAAGTTAAAAGTAAAAGTAAATTAGTTTTACGTTTGAAGTTTTAATGTAAATTCGAAATTCAAATTCAGTGTGTAAATTTTTTTTTAAATTGTAAAATTTTTTAAAACACGGTTCTGTCTTAAAACCTCCCAAATATAAAAAAATATCTTACAAAAATAGTGAACTTCTGATACGTGCATGTCTTTTTGCAGCATTAACCTTCTTCTAAATACTGTTTATTTAAAATGGTTTCTATTATATTTTTTGTAGTAATAATAATTATGCAAAACAAGTGAGTTATTTATTAATATATATATTCAATAACCTCGAAGTTTTATGCACCACTGCACTACACATCTTATTTTTTTAATACAATATTGTTAAAGAGGACTACAGATAACACTATAACACAAAAGGCACATGCATTCACCAAGGGGATAAATAACACTACAAAAGTAAGCATAGGTCTAAAAAAACTTCTAAAAAGTTTTTAGGCCTATGCTCAAAAACTAAACAGGTGGGCGGGAGGGGTTGTAACCATAGGTGGGCAGCCTCCCGGATTTTGGGGGGTATACCCGACCCCCAAAATTTGGGGGGGGGGTGTCCCGAAAATTTTTGGGGGTATACCTCAAATACCTCATTTTTAGCATTTTAGTACTGAGCCCCCCCCCCAAAATTTTAGGGAGATTTCCGGGGTACCCCCAAAATTTAGGGGTGGGGGTGTCGGCTATAATCGGGATTTTTGGGGGAGGGGGTATAACGTATAACCCCCCGACCCACTTATGGTTGTAACCATAGGTTGGCAGGGGGGGGGGTTGGGGGTATAACCCCCCAAACCCCAAAATTTCGGATTTTGCTGACACCCCCCCCCCTAAACTTGGGGTAGTCGGGGACACCCCCCAAATTCGCCTCCCGGAGAAAAATTTTTAAGTGTTATAAAATGACTAAAAAAAATTTTCCGCGCCTCGCGCGGAGAATTAATTGTTAATTGACAATTTATCTTAGTTTTTTGATTACAAATCAATTATCCCGATCAGTAGTTAAGGTATACAGTTTAATAAAACTACTATAAACTCTATATTACCCTTGAATTAACGTTTTAAACACATGTAAATGTGTAGGTATAAGAAACCTTAAATTTTGTAATAAGTATTATCATCTGGAAATAAAATTTCAAGTGTATTTTAGCGCCTTAAATTAAAAATTTTCTCCCCCGGGGGGCCCCCGGACCCCCCTGACAAGGGGCTCCGCCCCTTGACCCCGCTGGGGGCTCTCGCCCCCCAGACCCCCCTTCAGGGTTAGTAGTGCCCCCCAGACCGCCCCTCCAAATAAAATCCTGGGCATGCCACTGCAAAGGGGTCTCTAGACTCCCCTCCTGGCTACGCCCATGTAAGTATGTATAAAATCTTTAACTAAATATAAGATTATGGATTAAAAAGTTTGTGATACTTGACTTTATAATCAAGACAATAATATTATTATTCTATTATTATGTAATTATTAAAAAAACTATGATTTCTAATCTAATTATAAGAATATATAAACACATTATTATTATAAGAATTGAAAAATAAAATTTATAACTTGCAATAAGGTCTTATTTTAATTTTACACAGTTTTAAAGCATTTATAAGCTTATTTTACCTTTTTTTACGCGTTTTAAACTCATTTTAAGGTAGCGCGGAAATATTGGATACACCTCCCCTCCTCTCAAAATTTGGGTCCGGCCGGACACCCCCCTAAAATTTGAACCCCCCCCCCCTTTTACCCCCAAAATCCGAGAGGCTGCCCACCTATGGTTGTAACCCCTTCAAAAATCTTGAAACTGCCGACACTCTCCGAAAATTTGGGGTTACTCTGGACCCATACATGGGCAAGTTGGTCCGGAGTGGGGGGGGTTAAACCCCAAATTAGGGGGGGGTTAAAATCCGAGAAACGCAAAATACCCATATCGTTTTTTTTCTGGAGTGCATTTTACCCATATCGTTTTTCGATTTTGAAGGAAAAATAGGTTAAAAACACTAATTTTAGGTCAAAAAGCCCTTTTTATTGCATTTTTGAGCTTTTTATTGCTTAAAACATTCATTTTGACCTCAAAACTTAAGTTTGGAGGCAGTTAGAAGTCATTTTAAAGACATTTTTTTCTTCATTTTTCCAAAATTAGGGAGAGGGGGAGTTAACCTCTCCCCCCCCCACTTCTGAGTGGGGGGGGGGGGGTTAAACCCCACTTCTCAGAATTTGGGGGGGGGTTAACCCCCCCCACCTCCCCGTGCCCATGTATGTCTGGACCCCCCCCCCCCCCTCAAAAAAAGTATTGGGGGGTCCCACCCAATACCTACAAAAACTGCTAGAAATGGGTTGGGATATTTGAGGTATATCCAAAATTTTTTTAGGTCACCCTCCAGATTTCGGGGGTCAGGTATACATTTTCCCCTAAAATCTGCGAGGCTGCCCACCTATGAAACTAAGGAAGCGCAAACATTTCTCTGAGATTAAAAATTTCATTAACCCCTGAAACTAACCCCTTCCCCTTGCTTTTGGCACAGTGTTGTTTATGTAGACTGGCCAGTGGCCCCATACGATAAGATTCCTATATAATCTATTTCTAGGAAAGTACACCAACATTTTTGATGAAATAACTTTTTAACTGAAGCCCCCCCCCCACCCCCCAAAAGATTTTTTAGGACACTTTCCAAAAACTTATGTAACTTTCGCAGCAATATTTTTTTTATTTGGAGAGATATCAGACATGCACAGTCTTTTCTAACTTTTTTTTGCCAAAGTTTTAATAGTGTAAACTTTTTTTTTTGGAAGATATTAGATAGTATTCAATTACCTGGGACAACAACCCTTGTACCTACTTTTTTCTTGTGTTCTTTTTTCATTAACATAACAGAAACAAAAAGCGTACAAACAAAAATAATAGCAAAACATACACGCAGAAAACAATCAACTAATAATAGTAAAACACGCACTGACAATAGAATAATATGTTTCGTTTATAAATGCGGTAAAAATTCACCAACTAAAAATCTATTTACATGCTGTGATTTTGATATTTTTAACATTTTGCTTATGAATGCTTCATATTCACACGGATTTTTTATAAAAAATTCAAAATTTATATATTCGTGTGTAAGACCATGTACCTCAATCTTTCATACTTTTTTTTTAATTTTTGCAATTTACTAAATAGTGTGTTAATCTATTGACGCTGACATGTAAAACTGAAGTAGGTATATAACACAGGGACTTAACCAGAACCAAACGGAGGGTTCGCACCATTACCCTCCTCCTTTAAATGGTCTATATGGACCATAGATCATCGAGGAATACCGTGTTTTCCCCCCTCTCCACAAGACCCCTGGATAGCTACCCCTCCCTTTACAATACCCATTTTTGACCCCTCATCCCCCTAACACCCTTGGTAAGGCCACCGCTACCCCCTTCCGCAACCACTATTTTTGACTCCTTCCCCCTATCAACCATCTATTAAAACATTAAAATAAATATTTCAATTGTTCCCTAAACCTAAGCAAGTCCTTTAAAATTAAGCTAAAATATATTATTATAAATTTTATTAGTGCATTTAAAGGGTTAAAACTTGAAGGAAACATTGCAAACGCAATATTTTTATGCAAATGCATTTTTTTACTTACCCCCTCCTTCCAATGACCCTTCTGATCTGACCCCTTTACTCTAAAGTGTTTTTTTTTTTTTGAAAAATCACACCCTAGTAGTGATGGGCAGTTTCGGTTCCGGATGTTCCGGGCAAAATTGGAAATTCCGGTACCTGTTCCGGATTTTTGAAAATCTCAATTCTGGTTTTGGTTCCGGTTCCGGTTTCCGAATGTTCCGGGCAAAATTTGGAATTCCGGTTGCGGTTCCTGTTCCGGATTTTTGGAAAATCTCAATTTCGGTTCGGGCTCGGGTTCCGGTGTTTCGGGGGTTCCGTAGTTCCGCCCAACACTACACCCTAGTGGGGGGTTTTTTTTTTTTTTTTTTTTTTTTTTTTTTTTTTTTTTTTTTTTTTTTTTTTTGTTTTTTTGTGTTTTTTGTTGTTTTTTTTTGTTTTTTTTTTTTTTTTTTTTTTTTTTTTATAACCCTCCCTCTATCCGTCAAAAATTTCAACACCCTACCGTAAAACCCTCCCCTCGCTGTCAGAGGTCGTCGTTGATCTATGGTATGAACTGAAGAAAAAAAGGCGCTAGGATAGGAAGATTAAGTAGATAGATAATCCCATAAACGCTTCCAAAAACGAAAAATGTACCGTTTCCGTTTTTAGAGGTTAATCCTAAAAGTTTAGTACTAATCGCTTGGCACTTAAGTGTAAAATACTTTTGGTATCCTATTACTTAAAAAATATATGTAACAACTACAAATTTTTCTTTAAATATCGTTGACAAACAATACTTTTAAGTGTTTTAGTTGAATAGTTTTCGGTGATTAAGCTTGTTTCTCTTATCAAAACTCTTGTCACATACACTTTTTGTTAAAAATCCTACTAACATGGGCGTAGCCAAGGGGGGTCTAGGGGGTCTAGACCCCCCTTTTGGGTCGGCGAAGGGAAAAATTTGGCGTTAGACCCCCCTTTTGGGTCGCCAAGGATAAAAATGTGGGGGTTTAGAACGGCCATTTTTTTAAAATTTTCTCGCGCTTCGCTCCGCTCAGCGCTCGATTGATTATATAGTCTCCACTTCCAAATTTGTGTTACTTTGTTTTGTAATCTTAATAGTAATACCACCACGCTAGATCCCCCTTTAGATTGTTATATAGCGGTATTAAAAATTTAAAGGTTAGGAGAAGTAATTTTAAAAACATTTTCTCGCACTTTGCATTGCTCAGCTGCAATTCAATGTACTCATTTTAATGTTTTTAGGTTTTTACTTTTAGGTTTTTAATGTTTTTGAAATCGAAAATTTTAAGGTATCAAATTGTTTGTAAAAAATTTTTTCTTTGTTTTATGGACTTATTTTTATTGAATAATAGGAAAATAATGAAGTATGTGACATAAACAAGGCAATAAACACTCCGCGCGAAGCGCGGAAAATTTTTTAGCCCTTTTATAACGTTTAAAATTAGGACCCCCCCCCTTTCGGAAATTTTGTTCAGGGTTGGACCCCCCTTCCAAAATCCTGGCTACACCCATGCCTACTAACAAAACTTATCCTGGTATAGCGGTAAAAACGCACCGATGCGCGTGCGATAAAATTTTCGAAGCTTTTTTGTAATATATTCTATTCCAAATTCAAATATTCTATTTTATTTTGTCTAAGAATATACTCGGAAATTTTCTCACGTTATATATCAGTATTATTCCTAAAATTTAATATTCTTCCCTTCCGCTGATTTAGTATATTTATATACCTACCTACCTAAGTTTATAATAATGTCACAATTATATATAAAAAACTACTATTTTAAAACTAAATTTTATAACAAAACATCAAGACAAAACCATTAAACTCATTATGGTTTTTACAACGTTGCACAAATAAAGAGCAATTTTCTACAAAGCATGCAATCTATTAACTCAAAATTAACAAAAAAACAGCACAAAAATAACAACATCGTGCACAATAATATCAGGTACGATACTACTAATCATTATCTGCTCAAAGTTACGTCTGAGGTTAGAGGACATATTTATAGGCATAATTTTGGCTTCAGACGCTTCGAATTTTAGTCTTAATCACAATTCAAAAGGCCCCGAATACACATTTAAAACACAAAAAATAAACAAACCTAAAAAACATTGTACACAAAAATGTTAAAAGCAAAAAACTTTGTTTTGTTGGTGGATGCCTTTTTTTAGGTATGAATTTTTGAGAAAATATTTTGCGTATGCTATGATTTGTTTGATAACAACAAACAAACCACCGCAATAATAATTATTTTATCGTTGTACAAGTTAAAGATTAGGATTACTAAGAATCTTTACATACTCCAGAATAATAAGCATTTCTTACAAATAAAAAAAGTTTTATTTAAAAAAACCAACTACTGGAAATAGACCTGACAAAAGAGCCAAGTTTCGCATTTTTGTAAATGCCTTAAAATATCAACGATGGATAAATTTAAAACCATTAAAAACAGAAATTAAAAAAAATAATCATAAACAATATTATTTGACTTATAAAACTAAAATTAAGTTAATATAAATCATCAATTGCTTTATATAAAATATAAATTATGAAGCGAGCGGTAAAGCCATATGTACCCCATTCCCACCCCCTATTAATGCCCGCTACTGTTTTATTTCCCAAGATTCATCCAGACGCAACTAACTCCCCTTCACGAAGGGCATTCGTCGAGTTCCACCCTTCGCGAACGTTATTCGTCGTTGAAAGCCTTTTCTCTGTTCATTTCTAATACGGCAGCTGCAGCTCCCGGGTCAAAACTCGCAGCTGAAGCTCTTCCAAGCCAGCGCTACACCATTCCTGCAGCGAGCTGTGCTCCCTGATCGCGGTGGGAACAGCTCCCCGCCAGCCTGAGCCTGGTCCGAGTCCTCCTTGGCTCCTCCGGGACTATGCAAATTCCCCGAATCGCTCACCGTGTCCAAGGAGCAGAGAGCGAGGCAGTCGACCACGTGGTCCGTCACGTGATCGGAGAGGATCAAGGCGCTGTAAACGGGGGGTGGGGTGGACTTGGCGCGGATCATCCTCTCGCCCCGACTTCCAGCAGCAACCGAGCCGGAAGAATCTCCGTCTCTACGTTCTAGCGAGGAACCACCGTCCAAATAATAGTAGAGAGAGGAAGCCACACTTTTACTGTAGACCAAACGACGGTTGGTGGAAGGGCTAGTCGGAGATTTTTTGATCGCTTTGTCATCAACTGCCTTTTCAGTGTCACCTATATTGTCACTTTCAGTGATATTATAATTATATTTACATTAATAATTATTATGGTATGCGCAGACAGACATGTATGCTCAGTTCAGTTCGGAGTGTTTTCATGACTGGAGGACCTAGACGATTATTTTTCGAACTTTTATCCGTGTTGTTTTCAACAAGAAAGCAATGCCTACTACTTAAAATTAGGCGTTCCACACTTCCACTTAATAACACAACACTTTCCTCTTTAAGAACGTTTAGCAACACGCTCGAGCACCACCATTTATATTGTTTTTTTATTCATTCCTTATTTATTATCTAATAAAATAATGCTTTGAAATGAACTTAAAATCATATGTTAAACTTAAACTTAATATCGTGTTTCCATTTTTATAAAAGAAAACTTTTTGCACCGAAAAACTATTTATTAATATATTTATCTTACTGTTTTTATTGTTATAATTTTTCAATACTGTTTTATGAATTTTTAGTATTGTTTAAAGTGTTTTTCGTCACCCAAATACCAACTTTCTGAACACTGTAAGTCCCCATTCTCACCAATCGAAGAACCGAACATGGTAGCACTGATGACTGAACGACCACTAATTTACTCTTGTAAACCATTTTTTTGCATTACAAAAACATAAAAAACCGAAAAAAAATTGAAAATGTTTTTCTACACCAAAACAAATAAGAAAGTACAAAACAAACAAACAAATAAAAACAGCACTAAAAACCAGTCCAGGTACTTACCAGTCATTGGAAATTGAAGTCGAACGGAGTCATCAGCCGATGTTTCCCGCTTTACCCATTGGTCGTCCTGCGAATGCCAATCTTCATCTAAAGCATTATAAAAATAACAATATATAACAATATATTCATGTTTTGACAGGTGTTTTTATAATTCTTGGAAATTAATTACCTATCTGTTAAAAAGTCTATGAACGCAATACATTAATAATAACTTCTGGAGTGGCGTGGTACTTCTGGAGTGGCGATGATTTCATTTTTTTGGATTATTATTAGTCCATATTATTTTTGTGATGTGATAAAGAATTTAGGCTTTGCTTTTTAAAACCAAGAGAGCTACTCGGAACTAACGGAATGTGAGAGTGGGTTGGGTTAGATTGTGGTGTCAGATCAACACAACGCCCTGTGGTTTCGAAATTTCGTCTATCTCTTTTCTAGAAAAAAAAAATTATAATCGCGCTAAGGGGAGTCTTTTTTTTAAATACATTTTTTTAACCTGACCCCTGAAAAAATTTCCAGGCATTGTCTTTTTAAAAATTTCCAAACGAAAACATCCTATCTTAACACACTAATTTCTACTTATTTTTATAGCTTAATTTAGCATATTTCATCCAATAAAACGTGGTATACTCATCTCATAAAAAAATAGTTTTCAGCGTTTTGGTTTGTACATTAAAACACTCTGACATTGACGATTCCACTCCTCATTTAACACATTGTGTTCATGTTATTCAGTGGCCTAGCCAGGATTTCATTTCGAGGGGTGGGCGGGGGGCGTCTCGTGGAGGGATTATACTAACCCTACCTACCGCCTTTCACGGCTATAGGGGTATAGCCAGATATATACAACTTTCATATATTACATCTTTTAACTTTTGCCCACTTACTGGATGGGTAATGAAAAGTGAAAGTTCGCCAGTCTTCGTTCACCCGGAGTGTTCTTCCTGTTATTCGGGCGTAGAACTCGTAAGCCTCGCGAGGGAACAAATTGAAATAACCGAACTGGTTCACTATCAGAGTTACGATTTCCGAAGCTTTTCGGAAACGAACCACGTCCTCGATTTTTGCCTGAAATAATAATATTCATTAATATTTAAAATTATAGTCTTATTTTTATATAATACATTTTAAATGTTATTTGTCAGTTGTTTTCAATACTATAATCAAAATTATAATTATAATTATAATCCGAAGTTTTTACACTTATGGCCCTGAGATTTGACATGGCTTTAATTTTAACTAAGAAATATCATTATTATTTTAATTAAACGTTATGATGTGGATCTATTTTGATATTCAGTTAGGATAATTACCAACATTTTTATATTTTAACCCACACACAATGCATAAAAATTGTTGTTGTTTCACATTTGCCGTATTTAAACCGATTTCAAATAATGTTCAGTAATTGTAGAAAGGGTCTTTGTTGATGTTTGCTTTTCTGGACAATTAGGTGCTAGTGTTTAACATCCAATTGTTTCGTTAAGTTAAGACATTAAAAAAAATTATAAAAAACTACACAAATAAACTGGATGAAACAATCCCTGGTTTCCATTTTCGAAGGATATTCAAGGAAATAAAACAAAACAATGCTAAGTTTAAAAACCGTCAAACAAAAATCCTTTTATTGTTTTTATTAAAACACCTGTTTTAGTCTGTTTACCTAACGGGGGTTGGTCTATAAAAAACATCCCTTCCCACACAGCACCGACAAAAGCTACTACTATGTAAATTCCATTGCGTAGTTGAGAAACAAATAAATTAGCATCCGTTTCTGAATCGGCGTCCAATAGCCGCACTACTAACAAAAAAATAGCACGGATTTGTCATTAAAGTTCTAGATTTTTTTTGTTGCTTGGCTTGTTTCTGGTGATTATAATGATTTAGTTTGTTTCCTACGCATTTGTAACAACAATGCCAATACTAACTAATGAAGTTGCTTGTTATGATGTTTCAGAAGAATTGACCAAGTATTCTAAGCTCTTTAAACCGTTTCAAAATGTAAATGAAAAAAACAGCTAAACATAAATGTCAACTGAAAATTCAAATTTACTATAATTTGCTTAACCATACTTAAGCAATTAGTAAGTTATTAGTTAGTTCATTGTGCACCAGTTGTCGAGAAAACAAAAGCACCTACATCACAAAATATATACTTGAACATTATTACATTCAAAAATAAAGGAAAAAGATGTTGGAAATAATAAATTTTGTTAAATTATATAAGTCAGTTAAAGTCAGTTAGAACAGTTAAAAATTATAATCGCTTTAAATCAATTATCTAAAAATTATATTCTTAAAACACCTTTGGTGCGAGCAGAAATTTTAGTGGCTGACATAAAATCCGCCCGACCGTAGGTACTCTACAAATAGAACAGCAAAAATACGCATGGAACCAATTATCCACTTACACTTTGTCCCCTTGTGATGCAGGTGTGGAAGAGAGAGGGGGCGACGCAGACCCCAATTGAGACCGGCACCTCATCCGGGTCCCTCGAGATTCCGTCACGTCCCGCCGATCGTCCGGAAAGTACCGAACAGGAGCACCAGGAGGTGTTGGGATGGCACTGGCAGTGAGGTTATAACCCTAAAAATACAAACTGTTATTATCACGATTTATAGAATGATTTTCGTCATGTCAACTTTTGGTGTAATATACACCATTTATTATATACAACAACATTATTTTCTATTGCAATACAGACCTCCTTTCTGGGTCGCAAGATTAGCAAGAGAGGATCAGCAAGAGTAAAATATTAGAGTTTATGCAAACCATTATTTAAAATTTTTTCTGCAGCTTCGGCCATTTAAAGCCAAGCGGAGCTTAAATGCTAAATTTTATTTAGCCTTTCAGTAATTTTTTGTTATTGATACAAAACGCCTTTTTTAAGAACTATCTTTAATGTTTTTAATAATTATAATAAAATTACTTTTTTATAGTCTTATAATTAAAAAGAAAATAGGGCGGAACTTCGGGGTTTTCAAAAATCAAAGCTCAGCTCCGTAAGTAATTCCGGAAAACATCACAAGTAGGAATTAGTAATTACATGTACCTACCTAACCTCTTAACATTGTCGAATCCACTATCCACCCTTACTATAGAAATATATATATACATATACATATATATATATATATATATATATATATATATATATATATATAATTCTAAATTTATTTTAAAAATAATAAATTTGCTTGTAAATTTCAAAATCGTCAAAATTAGAGCGCACGTGAATATTCTAATAACCATATGGAACATCATCAACATTATTTATTTTGTAATGGTAAGTGGTTTTTTTAGCGTTTCCTTCCTTTTATTGCTTGATTCCAAAGAAGCTATTAGACATTTGATTGATATTTTCATAATTTCATCATTTTTAAAACTAGCGCTGTTCCCCGGAGCTCCGGAGCAAAGCTCCGCTTTTAGGGGCTCCGGAGCAACTCCGGAGCTCCGCCCTATTTTAATACTAATTTCATAAATAATTAAAGTGATGGCATAGAGCCGTGAACCGGCGAGGCCTCGCCGGGCGCCGACGCCCGGCGTCTCCGCGCTCAGCGGGAATTTCGCGCGTATCGCACATTGTAGCACAATATTATAAAAATAAATTACGTAATTTCTAATGTTTATTTTTAATTATAGATTATTATTATGTACAATTAGCATTAAATAAAAATCATGATTGTAAATCAAAATATTCAACTATATCCACAAGTTTAATAGCATTGTGCTTCAATGTGCAATAGACGCAAACTCTTGCGCTCAGCGCGGAGGCCTCCCCGGTTCGTGAATACGGCTGATAGATCGTTTTGTCACAATTGTTTGTAAACTAAATTTTTTGCAAAAAGTTATTTAAATCAGTACTCCTACAAATAGAGTGGTTCAAAGAGTATTTCAAGCATAAATAAGCCTCAAATCGCTCATTTAGGCATTTAAGACAGGGGCAGAGCTCCGGAGCTCGCTCCGTTTTAAATGGCCGAGCTCCGGACCATAATATTGAAGGGTAAGGAACATCACTAGTTAAACACTAAATAATACGTTATTAGGCCAAAAACAGTGTATTATTCAGCTTTATATTATCTACTTTTATCCTTTCCAAAAAATCCTGACTATTTTCTCAGAAAAAAATTCTTGTGAGATTGTTGAGATTAAGATTTTTTTACTAATGATACCATATCTCTATTACAAAGGAAATTTTTTTAAACATATATGAAATGCTAAAATTAATTAAGGTTGTCTCTTGTTAGTTGTTTTTAAAGCTAAAATTAACGTTAACCAAAATAAGCATAAAAATCTCAGTACCATCCTCTATCGATGGACAGAAAACCTTGCATTGATTGATGGATATTATAAAAATAAGAGGAATCAAATGTCTAATAGCTTTCTTGGAATCAAGCAATAAAAAGGAAGGAAACGCTAAAAAAACCACTTACCATTACAAAATAAATAATGTTGATGATGTTCCATATGGTTATTAGAATATTCACGTGCGCTCTAATTTTGACGATTTTGAAATTTACAAGCAAATTTATTATTTTTAAAATAAATTTAGAATTATATATATATATATATATATATATATATATATATATATTTCTATAGTAAGGGTGGATAGTGGATTCGACAATGTTAAGAGGTTAGGTAGGTACATGTAATTACTAATTCCTACTTGTGATGTTTTCCGGAATTACTTACGGAGCTGAGCTTTGATTTTTGAAAACCCCGAAGTTCCGCCCTATTTTCTTTTTTTTTAATTATAAGACTATAAAAAAGTAATTTTATTATAATTATTAAAAACATTAAAGATAGTTCTAAAAGAGGCGTTTTGTATCAATAACAAAAAATTTATTTTAAGGCTAAATAAAATTTAGCATTTAAGCTTACCCTTGGCTTTAAATGGCCGGAGCTGCAGAAAAAATTTTAAATAATGGTTTGCATAAACTCTGATATTTTACTCTTGCTGATCCTCTCTTGCTAATCTTGCGACCCAGAAAGGAGGTCTGTATTGCAATAAAAAATAATGTTGTTGTATATAATAAATGGTGTATATTACACCAAAAGTTGACATGACGAAAATCATTCTATAAATCGTGATAATAACAGTTTGTATTTTTAGGGTTATAACCTCACTGCCAGTGCCATCCCAACACCTCCTGGTGCTCCTGTTCGGTACTTTCCGGACGATCGCGGACGTGACGGAATCTCGAGGGACCCGGATGAGTCCGGTCTCAATTGGGGTCTCCGTCGCCCCCTCTCTCTTCCACACCTGCATCACAAGGGGACAAAGTGTAAGTGGATAATTGGTTCCATGCGTATTTTTGCTGTTCTATTTGTAGAGTACCTACGGTCGGGCGGATTTTATGTCAGCCACTAAAATTTCTGCTCGCACCAAAGGTGTTTTAAGAATATAATTTTTAGATAATTGATTTAAAGCGATTATAATTTTTAACTGTTCTAACTGACTTTAACTGACTTATATAATTTAACAAAATTTATTATTTCCAACATCTTTTTCCTTTATTTTTGAATGTAATAATGTTCAAGTATATATTTTGTGATGCAGGTGCTTTTGTTTTCTCGACAACTCGTGCACAATGAACTAACTAATAACTTACTAATTGCTTAAGTATGGTTAAGCAAATTATAGTAAATTTGAATTTTCAGTTGACATTTATGTTTAGCTGTTTTTTTCATTTACATTTTGAAACGGTTTAAAGAGCTTAGAATACTTGGTCAATTCTTCTGAAACATCATAACAAGCAACTTCATTAGTTAGTATTGGCATTGTTGTTACAAATGCGTAGGAAACAAACTAAATCATTATAATCACCAGAAACAAGCCAAGCAACAAAAAAATCTAGAACTTTAATGACAAATCCGTTATTTGTTAGTGTCGCGGATATTGGACGCCGATTCAGAAACGGATGCTAATTTGTTTGTTTCTCAACTACGCAATGGAATTTACATAGTAGTAGCTTTTGTCGGTGCTGTGTGGGAAGGGATGTTGTGTTTTTTATAGACCAACCCCCGTTAGGTAAACAGACTAAAACAGGTGTTTTAATAAAAACAATAAAAGGATTTTTGTTTGACGGTTTTTAAACTTAGCATTGTTTTGTTTTATTTCCTTGAATATCCTTCGAAAATGGAAACCAGGGATTGTTTCATCCAGTTTATTTGTGTAGTTTTTTATAATTTTTTTGAATGTCTTAACTTAACGAAACAATTGGATGTTAAACACTAGCACATAATTGTCCAGAAAAGCAAACATCAACAAAGACCCTTTCTACAATTACTGAACATTATTTGAAATCGGTTTAAATACGGCAAATGTGAAACAACAACAATTTTTATGCATTGTGAGTGGGTTAAAATATAAAAATGTTGGTAATTATCCTAACTGAATATCAAAATAGATCCACATCATAACGTTTAATTAAAATAATAATGATATTTCTTAGTTAAAATTAAAGCCATGTCAAATCTCAGGGCCATAAGTGTAAAAACTTCGGATTATAATTATAATTTTGATTATATTATTGAAAACAACTGACAAATAGCATTTAAAATGTATTATATGAAAATAATATAATTTTAAATATTAATGAATATTATTATTTTAGGCAAAAATCCAGGAGACGTGGTTCGTTTTCCGAAAAGCTTCGGAAATCGTAATTGTGGATAGTGAACCAGTTCGGTTATTTCAAATTGTTCCCTCAAAAAGGTTACCGAGTTCTACGCCCGAATAACAGGAAGAACACTCCGGGTGAACGAAGACTGGCGAACTTTCACTTTTCATTACTCCCATCCAGTAAGTGGGAAAAAGTTAGCAATACTAAAACGAACCAACGCCAAACAACGTATTGCTAAAGCCTCAAAAAGCTCCCAAACAAATTGTATCGAACACCTGACTGTTTTCCAGCTTACTTTTTAAAACGCTTGGCTAAAGTTATTGCTGAACCTTTGGCAATAATCTTTCAGATGTCTTTTGATTTTGGAGAATTACCACTTGATTGGAAAATAGCTTTATTAAACTTACTGTTTAAAAAGGCACTAAAAGCCTAAAAGAAAATTATCGTCCAATTTCACTTACATCTTTTTCTTGTAAACTAATGGAACAGCTTGTCAAAGAAGAACTGCTTGTCTTTTTCCATATCATTTTGTCAAGGTTTCAACATGGTTTTAAGGCAAAAAGTTCTACAATAACACAGCTGTTGGAAACTTTTAATGAGTGGACGCTAGCACTAAAAGACAAATTTCTAATTGATGTCATTTACTTGGATTTTGCCAAGGCCTTAACACCGTGTCACATCAAAAATTGTTATATAAGCTAGAAAAATATGGTGTTTCTGGTAAATTTTTAAAATGGATAAAAGAATTTTTAGTTGGGCGGGAAATTAAAGTTGTAATTAATAACTCAGTATCCAAATCATTTCCTGTAAGAAGTTCAGTTCCTCAGGGTTCTGTTTTAGGTCCATTTTTGTTCTTGGTACTCTCTAAAAAGTGGCCCTAAGAAATTCGTTGAAAAAAAAGTCGTAAATCACATTTTGATTAAATTAACGAAATAAGTAGGTAAGAAAAGTGTTGCTATAATATTAGTTGATTGAACGGAAAAATTCGTAAAATTAACTTAGAAAAATCTCGTTGAAATTGATAATTGCTCTTTACATGTTAAACATACAGTTTTGTCTCGTGCGGCGGTTTTTTATTTTATAATTAGTTATACCAGTAGTTTTGTTATTTGTTTGACTGTTTATATACATATATTCTACGAAAATAATCAAATCCTATGTATAAATAAATTCGAATTCTTTCAACCTTCATTTTTTTGTTTTATGTTTATTATTAACAAACATAATTGTTTTAAAACATGAAAATAAAGTTCGGCCAATTTAATCCGACTGTTTTTAAAGTTTTAATATTTACCACGCGAAGTTTTCTATGATTTTGTTCTAAATATAACAAACTTGTGAGAATATTTTGTTGGAAATATTAAAAATTCTTCGCTGTTGTTAAAACAAAATTACT
This sequence comes from Microlaimidae sp. YZB2_3, assembly GCA_030248175.1. Classification (NCBI taxonomy): domain Eukaryota; kingdom Metazoa; phylum Nematoda; class Chromadorea; order Desmodorida; family Microlaimidae; species Microlaimidae sp. YZB2_3. The sequence continues at coordinate 1,661 of JASAMX010019256.1, read as the reverse complement.
TTGCAAAGAAAAAACTCCAAAGGCGCTATGATTTCTCTGGAATTAAGATGGCAGAAATTGCTTGTGTGTGCACTGACTTTAAATTCTTAGTTTGAAGTGTGTAAAATTTTCTGCTAGGGATTTTAAGTTTTTGCAACACTTTATTTATTTTTTTTAAAAAGTGTGAAATCTACACTTTCGTTTACAAAACAAATTAAGGAAGGACAGATCAAGGTAAGAAATGTTTTGTCTTTTAATTAAAACAGTTTAATATTTATTCTTCACCCTTAAAATGATTAAATAAGAAAAAATATGGAAAAATGTTTGGCGGAAGAAGGACTTTTCTTCTCGCCATCGCGCTAAAATTAAAATAAAAGTAAAATTTGGAAGTTAAAACTTTTGTTTTGAATTTTAATTTATTATGCTTGTTAAGTATTATAAATTCTTGCTTTATGTATTTATGCTTTATGCTCTATTCTATGTATCGTTTAAACGGAGTTTTATCGGAAAAATTTTATTGTAAGACAGGAGTTCCACTAATTTTTTAATAGACCTGTGATAAATAAAAAAATCGTAAAAGTTACTAATTAAGTGAGCGGATCCTTTCCCGTTAAAAAATTTGTAAAAACTTACTAATTTCTACGTTATATTAACCATTCACTTTTAAGAGAGTATATATTAATGATATTGTTGATTGTGTTAAGTTCTCACAAATTAGACTCTTTGCAGATGATATAAAGTTGTTTGTAAAATCTTCATCTAAAGATTACCACATTCAAACCTTGAGACTTCAGCAAGATTTAGATAGAATACACAGCTGGTCACAAGACTGGCAACTGCAGTTATCTAATCACAAATGTGAAGTTCTTCATATTCGAAATCATAGCAAAGAGTTAATTTGTAAATATAAGCTTGGTAATAACGTACTTGCAACTACAGAATTGGTGCGTGACCTAGGTGTTTATATATCCCATGATCTGAAATTCTCTAAACACTGTGAAATCACAGCAAAAAAAGCTATGAGAGTGACATCACTAATTTTTAGAACATTCAACTCAAACTCTAGAAATAATTTTCTCAGAGCATATAAGTCCAATGTTAGACCAATTCTGGAGTATGCTAGTGCAGTTTGGAACCCTTATTTACAAAAGGATATAAACATTTTGGAAAAAGTGCAACAAAATTTCACTAGGCGTTTGTTTTATAAATGCAAGTTGTTACCTGTTGGTTATGAACATAGACTGAATTACCTAGGTTTAGAAAGATTAAAGGATCTAAGAGACAAAATTGATTTATATGAGTGCTTTAAAATTATACATTGCTTAAACAATTTGCAAACCAATGATTTTTTTAAGTTTTACCTGCAGCCCACCCGTGGTCATCCATTTAAATTGGCAATGGAAGACTGCCGAATTAATGCAAGGAAATTTTCTTTTGCAAATAGGGTTGTTACACCTTGGAACAATCTACTCCCATCTCAAGTAACTGTCGATTCTTTGGATGCATTCAAGAAGAGTTTTGGAACTGACTTAAATAAGCGCTCTTTTTGAGCCTTTAAAGTCATATCAGATAGCTATGTTCATTGATAATTAGTTACAATTGTGATTCATATTGGCGGCAATTAAGTCGCAGATTTGATGTTGTTGATGAAAAAAAAAAAAAAGAAAAAAAAATAGAAAAAG
>JASAMX010019255.1:0-25404 GCA_030248175.1 Microlaimidae sp. YZB2_3 | reverse complement strand
GTATAGTTTGGACAGCCAAAACAAAGTTGAATTCTTTTCAACTTCCGTTTTGCGTTTCGGACACTTTGGACTGTCCTTTGGACAATTTGGAACGCTTTTGGACAGTATTTAATATTTAACGAAGCGTTAATACTTCGTCCAAAAGTATGAACGCCTTTTGAAATTGCCCAAAGAACATCTTTGGATTCTCCAAGTAACAACTTTGGCTTGTTCAAAAGTCTTTTGGGTTTATATTTTGAACGAAGTATGAACATGTTAAAAAATTTTCTTTATACTTTTACCTTTGAACCTTTTTTTTGGATTTTGTTGTTTGGGTTTTGTCTTTTGGACACTTTTGATGAAGTATGAACCTGCCTTAAGTTTCAATTTTTAAATAAAAGATAAAAAAATTGTTGTTTAAAAGTCACTACTATAATTCTCATATTAAAGCGATTACATTAGCTCTTTAAATAAAATTTTATATATTTATCACTGTCTAAAATTGTAAAAAAAAATGCTTTCAAATTTGTATTCTTAGGGGTCCTTACCCCGTAGCCCGCCCGTTAATTTGACAGCTAAATTGCCTGGTAATTAAGCCGTGGGTGGGGGCCCCGGTTGATCCCTACGTAATAAATTTTAACTTATTTCTTAACTTGTGCAACCAAAACTGGACGTAAATTTTGAAGGCTTTTTAATTGGATCAATTTAAAAATAATAATATTACCCAAAAACATTTCTATAAGTTTCAAAAACTGTATCAAAGAATCAAATATAAATGAAAGCGGGTAAAATAGAGATAAAAAAAACAACAAATAATAATGCAGGTAAAAAAGGTTTTAGAAGACTACTGGAAACAAATGTATATCTACACATATATTTGGTCCTACGAGCAGCTAATAAAAACTAATAAACAAAAAAAAAATAAGAAGAGAAAAAATCCAGTATAAAAAAGTATAAAAAGTATTACGTAAAGTATAAAAAAGCAGGATACTGAAGGGAAAAATATTTGTAGGTATAGCTATTAAGTGTAGGAGTACGGTTTATTTTAAATTTCCAAGCCAAACATTTATAATTTAAAAAAATTTTCGAAATAAAAAAAAAGTAGCAGTATAAAATTCGAGCTGATGCTTTGTAATGTTTTTTAGCAGTAAAATCTGTGTTTAGTTAAAAAAATGTGATTGATTAGATGCTACATAATTCTAACTTATTGTTTTCAGGAATTATCAATGAGCTATCTTCCATTTCCGATTCTTTGGGAAAATTAGCAAGTAATGTTACAATTCTGCAGAATGCCACATCATATGACGAACAGAACATTACCAGTACTGTTCAAAACGATCTTAGCCAACAGCAACTGGCAACTGAAATATCGTTTTAACATTATTTGTTACGATAAATTAACGCTTTTGAATTCGAACTAAGCTTTTTATTTAATATACTATTGTCTTATCTAACATGTCTTTTACAACCATTGCAAAATATTTTATTTTAGGATTTTATAGATTGTAAAAGCAATTAGTAGGATACAATGATTATCACTACATCGTAGAAATAAATGTAAACAAATACTAGACTGATCTGTTGCCTTGTATATAATGTGACCTAATGTAAGAGATGTCCATCTATGTATATGGAACCCTAAATTCCGGTTAAAGTTATAGCGATATTTGTGATAGGACTTTGCTCCAGGGTGACAAAAACGAAACCTCTATTTGACTTCCCGGCCTTAAAAAGCTTTTAAAAATGTTATAGATTTTTTCTCAACGTTCATTAGCTAAAAGTGATTCCGCAGTTAGGAGTTTTGAACTATTCATGGCTGATTTTTTGGATATTTTTAACGATAAAAAAATGGCGAGTTATCGAAAAACATTAAATAGACTATGCTTCACTATAGAAAACTCGTTAAACGAATGGACAAATAAAAAGATAAATAAATCAATAAAATACTAAAGGAAACAAACAAATAAATCATTTTTATTTCTAACTAATGACAGAAAATGTAAATAAATAGCACTTCAACAGCATTTACCTTTTTCTGAACCTTAAAGACTCGCCTTTAAACAACTAATACAATATAATGCACTGGCCACTGACTGGAAAAAATCTTGGGGTGGCTTGAATTATTGTAATTTTTAAATTGAATTAAAGTTTAAAACAAGGTCTTGTTTTTAAGTAAAATGGAAAAATGAGTCACATTTTGAGTAAATGGGTCACATCATAAACTTTTGATTACATTTTTTTGCTTTAGTACTAAAGAGTTTTTTGGGCTTAGTACTAAAGCTAAGGCGCGGGCGGCTAAACTGAAATTAGCCAGCAAAAGCTCGGCAGAAGGTATGAGCCCGGCAAAACGTTAGTTTTTGCCAAAGAAAATGACAAATCACCAAAAAATTTTAAGTGTTCTCACAAACGAAAAACATGATTATTTAATGAGATTTATATCAGTGAAAGAAGAGGTAGGCCTGGTTCTGACCCCTTCCCCCTTTAAACTTAAAATTTTGGACACCCCTCCTAGACGAAAATCGAGTTTTCTTCAAAAATTTTTTTTTAATTTTTTAAACCTAAACTCCGTTTCAGAATTTTAAATCGGACACCTTTTGTTTTTTGTTTTGTAGTTTGTATTGTGTTTTTTGTAAATATTTTTTGTTTAAAAAACCAGACCCACCCTGACCTTCTTCTGGATTTTAAAATTTTCGATTTCGGGTCTACTCCCTAGAAAGCCTGGGACTTCCCAGAATTAAAAAGTACTGCAATTTACCTGGGGTAACCAACCATCCCGAAACCTCCCACAACCCTCCTTAGCAGCCGCCAAAACCATACTCACTTGCAGTTCACGAGAATGTGCTATTTTTACTTAAAAAAAGTAGTTAGTTAGTTTAGTTAATTTAAAAAAAAAGTAACTTAGTTATTTAAAAGTAGTGATGTCCCCTGGAGCTCTGAGCTCCGGAACTCCTGAGCGGAGCTCCGCTTTTACGAGCCCCTGAGCAACTCCCGAAGCTTCTGTCCTATTTTTCTTCTAATTTCATGAACAATTTAGAAGTGATGGCATGTATTATTTTGCCAAAATTTTTTTTGTAAACTAAAATTTTCCAAAAATTATTGAAAACAATAAAAATATTATTTCAAATACAGATTAAGTAATTTAAAATGAATTCCAAACTAAAATAAGCTCTCAAATCGCTCAATCAAACGGCGGACTTCCGTATCTCCGGAGCTTCCTCCATTTTATATGGCCGCAGCTCCGGAGCATGATATTGGAAAGTAGGAACATCACTAATATAAAGAATAATGCTAATTAAAATGATTAAAACGACTTTTGGTTTCAAGGTGCTGTGAGTATGGGGTTTTGATTTTTTGTTTTTCTTATTTTTGCTTAAGCATAGGAAAGGACTGATTTTTTTTTTGTTTTTTTTTAAAGTATTTTTTAGAGTTTTTAAGTGCTAAATACTAAAATATTTTATTTATACTATTTAATTTGGGAATTTTGTAAAGTTTATTACGCAGTAAGCGTGTTTTTTAATGTTGGTTAAATATTTGTGCTTTAGATATTTATTCCAGAAAAAATATTCTTGATAGTTAACCATTTTGATGACTATTTACATTTAAGGGTAAAACTGCAGTATACAGTACAAGGGCAACTTTAAAACTGTAAAATTAACTTTAAAAATAGTATTTACAAAAAACAAACTAAAATCCGATGCAATAAATTTCAAAACAGTCTTTAATGTTGATTTTTTTTAAAGTACACTTAACAGTGCAATGCTAAGAATTACCTTAGAAAAGGGATAATTTTTAAAATTTACAAACATGTCTGTATTTGTCGGTTTGGCAAAAGCTAAGGCTAAAGTGTTTTAGTACTAAGCCTACGGCTTAGTACTAAAGCTAACGCTAAACAATTTTTGGAAGTTTAGTACTAAAGCTAAGGCGCGGCTAAAGTGAAATTTCCCGGCAATGCACACCCATAATGTATTTATTGTAACACAAGGTATTAACTTCTAACTAAAAAAGTAAACTTAACTCACTATTTTACAATTTCATTTATAATTTATACACAAACAATTATTTATTTTATTAGTGCGTTGGAGCAAATGTTTTAGGAATAAGCAAGGTTCGCCAAAATAATTTTTTTGTTGTGGGCTTGTGCTTATTGGTCCGTTCAAAAGTTGCGTTGTAATCTTGTAATGAATTTACAATTTGCATAGTGACAGTTTGGTTATGTCTATATTGCGGAACAATTATGTGTGATAAGATAATACAAAATATTAAATTGTTAAATTTTTAACGGAAAGGAAAAAAATATTAATGTAAAAATTTTGGCGCTCCCAGTGGTTCTTAAATTAAAAAAAAACTTCCTTTCGCGATATTTGTTAACACTTTCTTTGTTTACTAACTTGGGTTTCAGGTTTAATGTTTATTTTAAGTGGAATTGGCAGAAATATATAACATAGAAATAAGAGAAAAATATGTGACTTTATATATTGCTCAGACACATTTTCTGTCGTATCTAGGGCGTACCTTAATTACAGCGCGCTCCAGTTAGAGCCCTATGACCCTATGTATTAAATGTATTCCCTAATTAGGATTTTAAATTGCCCTTATTAGGGCCCTATGGCTCTATTTAAGATGGCCTTTATTAGGGTATTTAAAGAAAAACAATTTCTCTGAAAAAACCGTTTCTTTATATTTTCCGTGCAACAACCGTGACTATTGAAATAACAGAAAGAAATCGTAAATTTTGTGAATAAAACTATGAATAGTATGATTTATGCATATTTAATGACGCGTCGTAGTTAAACCGCTCATCATGTAAGTATATCCGGCACCCAACAAGATATTTATTGTAATTAAACGATGATGTGCGGTTTTTTAGTAATATCGTGCTGGATGTCGGATTTACTTAAATGTTAGATAAAAAATATAAAAAATAAGCGGTTTAAGTACGATTTGTTTATAAAACTAATAAATTATAAAGTAATTTTAAGTGAAATGATTAATGAAGTGATGACTTTTTTGGAAGAATCTTTATTAGAGCCATTACACGTCTTAATAAGGGCCATTACACGCCCTATTTAGATAGCCCTAACTAGAGCGCGCCCTAATTAGAAAACTAGCCTTAATCCAAAACCCAAAAAAATTTTAAACAAATTATATTGTTACCATCCATTATTAAACGGCTTAAATTATTACTTTAGAAGCAATAATCTAATTTTAGGTTAATCAGCAACTGTTAAGTCAAGAAATACAGTTGCAAGTTAATCAGCAGTTGGATCAAGCGGAAAGTCAGTTGTTAAATGTAGTCCAGTCCCTCAAGTGTCTTCGGAATCCTGATCATTGTGATGTGACACAACGTGTTGATTGTCATCCGGAGCCAATTGTTAATCCTACAGCCGCTGCACAAGTTAGTCTAAAAACTGTTGAATAAAAACAAATCAGACCAGACTTGTTTGGTTTATTTGTTCAGGTTATAAAGATAAAGGTTCATGTTGTAACCGATAATATCAAAGCAATTTCGTGGAATTTATATTAACCAACCAATAGTAGTTTAAATGTAAGCAAATAAAGTAATTAATCCCTTGCGATTGTTATCAGGGTTTAGACACTGAATCATTTTTGACAATAATTTTTAAAGTTTTGAGCTCACATTCGCCGACTAAAGTTTAATTGCGCAGTGACTTGATCAATTTGCAAATGTATTCAGTTTTAATAGCCATTTACTTTTTTTTCACGTATTTTTTCTATTTCAAACTTATTTTAAAAAATAGGTTTTTAATGAATGTTTGTCACTAATTCATCAATGTCCTTAGTGAACGTAATGCCATCGAATGACCATCATATAAAAATTTCATATTTATAAAATCGTTTTTAAATTTTCACGTTTAGGTTTGTCAAGAACGAGGTTGTCTGTGGGATGACCTGCCTTTTGATCTTGTACCAGGAACTCCTCAGTGCTATTTTCGATCCGACGTTGGCTATTCACAGGTGTTTTAAATCGCGATACGTTGTCAACAATTCATATTATTTTAAAAGTCCAAAAAGATTTATTAAGAAGCTAATCAGGAAAGCAACGTAAAATAGATAAAACAAACTAGAGTTTAAATTTATATAAAATGCAAATTAGTCGTAGTTAAATATTTTAAAATTTTATTTATTTCGCATAAAGCAGGGTACGCAAGACCAATCTTACTAAGCACTAATTTCGCAACCAAATACTACATATAAAAATATCAACAAGCACTATTATTTATTACAATGCAGCGTGTTTCAGTCGGCGCCCGGAAAAAATACCTTCTGCAAAATATCTTCGGAAAGAATATTTTCTGAAAGACTTTTAAATTCTCGACTAAAGAAAACTTTTTTTCCTAGCCCAAGCGAAACCTTAAAATGAAGCTAAAACGACATAAAAAAGTTTAAAAAAAAACCTTTAAAAGTTTTTAATAATACTGAATAATTTACTGCTGAAAGAAGATATTTTTTCCGGAAGATATTTTGCAGAAGGTATTTTTTCCAGACACCGTTTCAATCGGGACTCGATCCAGGGATCTTCAGTATGCAAGACATAAGATCTGACACTGTGCCACCTATACCGAAAGACAAACTACAGACAACGTGCACTACATTACTTTATATTGTGCTTTAATTTTTGCCATTAATTTTGAATTTATTAAAAAGAAAGAATTATCTAGGAAGACCTTAGAAGCGTAGTTCTTACCCGAATGAAAAGTGATAAGGGACAACACGCTTACATCGAAGCAAAAAGTGACAATGAAATAATGTAAACATGTTAGGAACTAGTTGTCACTTGTAACTGCGGTTCTGTAACTAGGCGTAAAAGTAATGAGCGATATTCTTTAACCTGTTCCCGTGATCGCCTTTTCCTGGTTACCACGGTAAAACCTTCGTTCCACCACGGTGAATCTTAGTACCACGGTGGTAGTATCTTTTCTGACCATTATCGTGTGTATCAATTACAGCTGCGGTTAAATCTACGTATCATCAAGGTCATGCAGTGATCGAGCAAATAGATATGGTTAAAGCTATTACGGTAGCAATTATGCACATTTTAACCTCACACACAATTACGTATCACCTAGGTATGACCTAGGTGATACGTGGGGTTAACCGCGGCGAAGTTTATAAGCTTACAATGGTCATATAAGAAAATACCACCATCGTGGGACGAAGCTTTCATCGTGGTAATCGGGGAAAAACAATCACAGGAACGGGTTAAGGTACCAGCAATAACTAATGTTTTTTACATTGGAAATCATCCTTAATTACGTTTAAGACGTCATGAGGTTAATAAATATATGTTACTTGTTTCGTTTTCAGAAGTGTTTTTGAAAACTCGCAATATATTCAAGACTTAAGGCTGGTTCATACTTACGACAAAACGTGTCCTTTGGACAAAGTCCAAAGGACGAAAGTCCTTTGAACTTTTTTCCAAAGGACAAAGTCTAAAGGACAAAATCCAAAAGACGTGTTTATAGTTTCTTGTCCTTTGGACTTTTCCCTTTGGATTTTGTCCTTTGGACTTTGTCCAAAGGACAAATTTTCAGTAGCGTTCATACTTTGTCCAAAAAGTCCAAAGGACGTTTTGGTTTGTCCAAAGGACGTTTTGGCTTTTCTAAAATTGTCCTTTGGACTTTGTCCAAAGGATGTTTTGTCATAAGTATCAACCAGTTTTTAAGCAACGTCTCCATGACGTGAAATTTGTTGACGACGTACGTATTAATAGATCTCGCATGGCGCACAGTCTCCAATACTTCTTCAGCAACAAACAGGTACCAGATGTCCTTATGGTGATGACATTCAATTTCTTAAGGTAATAAATAATAATTTTTTCAGACACTAATTCTTGAAAGCAACGTTATTTCTTAATGGTGAGCTCCTTATTCCAAACTGCGCACTTTTGCTAGACTTGGGATATGTTTACTGTTTTTCCAAAAAATTCAAATGCAAACTAGAGAAATATCTTCTAATGCTACATAAATAAATTACTAGCGCTAATTTATTTAAAATTTAGGTAAATTTTTAGTGAGCTTTTGACCTTTTTCTTTCTTCTACTCAAAGTTCCTATAGATGCTTTTATATTATTATTTTTGTTTTTTATTCTCATAAATTTTTCAAGGTCACAACCAGCACAACCGCCGGCAACGTATTGCGTGTCCAAATAACTGACGCAAACAGTACCCGATTTCAACCGCCATTGAATTTTCCGCGGGCTTCACCGGTATCTGAGGTGGACCCGTCCTTAACCCCGTCTTTTTCTGACAATTTCACTTTCGCTCCGAACGCTACATCCGCGGGAAATTTCGCCTTTCAAGTTATCCGCGGAAGCAATAACAGGTGCGGCAGCAATCAACCAATGTCACACAAGAGATATTCAGGTGTGGAAAGTGCGTTCGCAACTGTCGAATCATCTTAATTTTTTGTTGGAAAATTGCGCAAAAAACTATTGAATGTACTATTACAAAAAATATATAATAAAGGAAAAATGAGACTCTTAGAACAAACTGCTTAAAAAATAGTCATAAATGGGACCTTTCGACTTTTAGTCCCATTTAAATGGGATCTTATTTGAATGGGTCCCATTTAAATGGGACCAGTTACCATTTAAATGGGGCTTATTTAAATGGGACCAAAAGTCCAAAGCTCCGATTTATATGGTACCTCTTTCTATGTAAATAAAACTGTTTTTTCGAGCAGTGTGTTCTAAGTGTCTCATTTTTCCTTTATTATATATTTTTGCTATTAATGAACTGAACATCATACGGAACGACCATCTATCAGCTGCCCGCCAACTATTGTCATGCAAATTTAACTACATCGCATGCAAATTATTCCTTACGTGACTTTGGTCGATTCGCGTCAGAATTTATATTAACAGCAGTTAACTTAAAATCTTTTTAGATTTTAAAAAGTGGATGAAATATAACGCAAAACATACTATTTTAGAGAAACAAATAAGGAAAAAATAACCTAGAATCTTAAAAAGACTTTAAGTTAACTGCTGTTAATATAAAATCTGACACGAATGACCAAAGTGCCACGTCATAATTTGCATGCGATTGTGGTTAAATTTGCATGATGATTGGCAGTGTGGTAGATGGTCGTTCCGTATGATGTTCAGTTCATTTATAGCAAAAATATAAAATAAAGGAAAAATGAGACACTTAGAACAATACTCGAAAAAATTTTATTTACCTAGGACGAGGTATCATAACGGACCTTTAGCCTTTTGGTCCCATTAAATAAGTCCCATTAAATGGTAACTGGTCCCATTTAATGGACCTATTACAAATAAGATCCCAATTAAATGGACTAAAAGTCAAAGGTCATTTTTAACACCTTTTTTTAAGCAGATTGGTACTAAGAGTCGCATTTTCTTTTATTATATATTTTTTGTAATAGTACATTCGATAGTTTTTTGCGCAATTTTCAACAAAAAATTAAGATGATTCGACAGCCCGTCCAACTACGCCTGAATATCTCTTGTGTGACATTGGTTGATTGCTGCCGCACCTTATCTCTTTCCGCGGATAACTTGAAAGGCGAAACGGGACATAAGTTCGACGAAAGTGAAATTGTCAGAAAAAGACGGGGTTGGGCGGGTCCCGCCTCAGAATACTGAGTAACACCCGCGGAAAAATTCACTGGCGGCGTCTTTGTTGGTGTCAGGTATTTGAACACACAATACATTCGGGAATACTCATATTAACCTTGAAAAATTATGAGAATAAAAAACAAAAATAATAATATAAAAGCATCTAAAGGAACTTTGAGTAGAAGAAAAAAAAAGGTCAAAAAGCTCACTAAAAATTTACCTAAATTTTAAAATAATTGGCGCTCATAATTTATTTATGTAGCATTCAAAGTATTTCTCTAGTTTGCATTTGAATTTTTTTGGAAAAACAGTAAACATATACCCAAGTCAAAAAAGTGCGCAGTTTGGAATAAGGAGCTCCGCATTGAGAATAACATTTACTTTCAAGAATTAGTGTCTGAGAAAAAATTATTATTTATTCCTTAAGAAAATTGAATGCCATTCACCATAAGCATATCAGTACCTGTTTGTTGCTGAAGGAAATTGGAAAATTGTGCGCCATGCAATACGTACGTCGTCAAGTGGAGACGTTGCTTAAAAACTGGTTGATACCTTTTTATGACAAAACATCCTTTGGACAAAGTCCAAAGGACAATTTTTAGAAAAGCCAAAACGTCCCTTTTGGACAAACCAAAACAACCTTTTGGATTTTTTTTCAACAAACACTACTGAAAATTTGTCCCCCTTTTTGGACAAAGTCCAAAGGAAGACGATGAAGGAGAGGTAAAAGAACAAGAAACTATACAAAGCACGTTGTCTTTTGATTTTTGTCCCTTAGACTTTGTCCTTTGGAAAAAACGAAGTCCCCTTTTGGCCCCAGATATTTGTCCGAAGAACACGTTTTGTCGTAAGTATGAAACCAGCCTTAAGTCTTGAATATATTGCGAGTTTTTAAAAACACTTCTGAAAACGAAAAAAGTGACGTCTATTTTATTAACCTCATGACGTCTTAAACGTAATTAAAATAATTTCAATGTAAAAAACATTAGTTATTGCTGGGATATTTAACCCGTTCCGCCTGGATCGCCTTTTCCTCGGTTACCACAGTAAAACCTTCGTTTCCACCACGGTGAAATACGTACCACGGTGGTGGTAGCTTCGTCTGACCATTGTGGTGTGTAAATTTCACTGCGGTTAAATATACGTATCATCAAGGTCATGCAGTGATAGAGCAAATAGATAATGGTTAAAGCTATTACGGTAGCAATTATGCACATTTTAACCTCACACACAATTACGTATCACCTAGGTATAGCCTAGGTGATACGTGGGGTTAACCGCGGCGAAGTTTATAAGCTTACAATGGTCATATAAAGAAAATACCACCAAAAAAAAATAAAACGTGGTACGAAGATTTCACCGTGGTGATCGGGGAAAAACAATCACAGGAACGGGTTAAGGTACCAGCAATAACTAATGTTTTTTACATTGGAAATCATCCTTAATTACGTTTAAGACGTCATGAGGTTAATAAATATATGTTACTTTTTTCGTTTTCAGAAGTGTTTTTAAAAACTCGCAATATATTCAAGACTTAAGGCTGGTTCATACTTACGACAAAACGTGTTCTTTGGACAAAGGCCAAAGGACGAAAGTCCTTTGAACTTTTTTCCAAAGGACAAAGCCTAAAGGACAAAATCTAAAAGACAACGTGTTTATAGTTTCTTGTCCTTTGGACTTTTACCTTGGATTTTGTCCTTTGGACTTCTTTAGAAAAAAGGACGAATTTTCAGTAGCGTTCATACTTTATCAAAAAGTCCAAAGGACGTTTTGGTTTGTCCAAAAGGACGTTTTGGCTTTTCTAAAATTGTCCTTTGGACTTTGTCCAAAGGATGTTTTGTCATAAGTATCAACCAGTTTTTAAGCAACGTCTCCATGACGTGAAATTTGTTGACGACGTACGTATTAATAGATCTCGCATGGCGCACAGTCTCCAATACTTCTTCAGCAACAAACAGGTACCAGATGTCCTTATGGTGATGACATTCAATTTCTTAAGGTAATAAATAATAATTTTTTCAGACACTAATTCTGAAAGCCAACGTTCTTTCTAATGGTGAGCTCCTTATTCCAAACTGCGCACTTTTGCTAGACTTGGCATATTGTTACTGTTTTTCCAAAAAATTCAAATGCAAACTAGAAAATTCTGTTTAATGCTACATAAATAAATTACTAGCGCTAATTTATTTAAAATTTTCCATAAATTTTTAGTGAGCTTTTGACCTTTTTTTTTCTTCTACTCAAAGTTCCTTTAGATGCTTTTATATTATTATTTTTGTTTTTTATTCTCATAAATTTTTCAAGGTCACAACCAGCACAACCGCCCGCAACGTATTGCGCGTCCAAATAACTGACACCAACAGTACCCGATTTCAACCGCCAGTGAATTTTCCGCGGGCGTCACCAGTATCTGAGGTGGACCCGTCCTTAACCCCGTCTTTTTCTGACAATTTCACTTTCGCTCCGAACGCTACATCCGCGGGAAATTTCGCCTTTCAAGTTATCCGCGGAAGCAATAGCAGGTGCGGCAGCAATCAACCAATGTCACACAGAATACTCGGTGTGGAAAGTGCGTTCGCAACTGTCGAATCATCTTAATTTTTTTTTGGAAAATTGCGCAAAAAACTATTTAATTTACTATTACAAAAAATATATAATACAGGAAAAATGCGACTCTTAGAACAATCTGCTTAAAAAAAGGTGTTAAATGGGACCTTTGACTTTTAGTCCCATTTAATTGGGATCTTATTTGAATGGTCCATTTAATGGGACCAGTTACCATTTAAATGGGACTTATTAAATGGGACCAAAAGTCGAAAGGTCCGATTAAATGATACCTCGTCCTATGTAAATAAAATTTTTTTCGAGCAGTTTGTTCTAAGTGTCTCATTTTTCCTTTATTTTATATTTTTGCTATAAATGAACTGAACATCATACGGAACGACCATCTACCAGCTACCCCGCCAACTATTGTAGTGCAAAATTAACCACATCGCATGCAAATTATTCCTTACACATGACTTGGTAAGAATCCACGTAGGATTTTATATTAACAGCAGTTAACTTAAAGTCTTTTTAGATTTTATGTTATTTTTTTTATTTGTTTCTTTGAAATAGTATGTTTTGCGTTATATTTCATCCACTTTTTAAAATCTAAAAAGACTTTAAGTTAACTGCTGTTAATATAAAATCTGACGCGAATCGACCAAAGTCACGTAAGGAATAATTTGCATGCGATGTGGTTAAATTTGCATGACAATAGTTGGCGGGGTAGCTGGTAGATGGTCGTTCCGTATGATGTTCAGTTCATTTATAGCAAAAATATAAAATAAAGGAAAAATGAGACACTTAGAACAAACTGCTCGAAAAAAAATTTTATTTACATAGGACGAGGTATCATTTAAATCGGACCTTTCGACTTTTGGTCCCATTTAAATAAGTCCCATTTAAATGGTAACTGGTCCCATTTAAATGGACCTATTCAAATAAGATCCCAATTAAATGGGACTAAAAGTCAAAGGTCCCATTTAACACCTTTTTTTAAGCAGATTGTTCTAAGAGTCGCATTTTTCCTTTATTATATATTTTTTGTAATAGTACATTCAATAGTTTTTTGCGCAATTTTCCAACAAAAAATTAAGATGATTCGACAGTTGCGAACGCACTTTCCACACCTGAATATCTCTTGTGTGACATTGGTTGATTGCTGCCGCACCTGCTATTGCTTCCGCGGATAACTTGAAAGGCGAAATTTCCCGCGGATGTAGCGTTCGGAGCGAAAGTGAAATTGTCAGAAAAAGACGGGGTTAAGGACGGGTCCACCTCAGATACTGGTGACGCCCGCGGAAAATTCACTGGCGGTTGAAATCGGGTACTGTTGGTGTCAGTTATTTGGACGCGCAATACGTTGCGGGCGGTTGTGCTGGTTGTGACCTTGAAAAATTTATGAGAATAAAAAACAAAAATAATAATATAAAAGCATCTAAAGGAACTTTGAGTAGAAGAAAAAAAAAGGTCAAAAGCTCACTAAAAATTTACCTAAATTTTAAATAAATTAGCGCTAGTAATTTATTTATGTAGCATTAGAAGATATTTCTCTAGTTTGCATTTGAATTTTTTGGAAAAACAGTAAACATATCCCAAGTCTAGCAAAAGTGCGCAGTTTGGAATAAGGAGCTCACCATTAAGAAATAACGTTGCTTTCAAGAATTAGTGTCTGAAAAAATTATTATTTATTACCTTAAGAAATTGAATGTCATCACCATAAGGACATCTGGTACCTGTTTGTTGCTGAAGAAGTATTGGAGACTGTGCGCCATGCGAGATCTATTAATACGTACGTCGTCAACAAATTTCACGTCATGGAGACGTTGCTTAAAAACTGGTTGATACTTATGACAAAACATCCTTTGGACAAAGTCCAAAGGACAATTTTAGAAAAGCCAAAACGTCCTTTGGACAAACCAAAACGTCCTTTGGACTTTTTGGACAAAGTATGAACGCTACTGAAAATTTGTCCTTTGGACAAAGTCCAAAGGACAAAATCCAAAGGGAAAAGTCCAAAGGACAAGAAACTATAAACACGTTGTCTTTTAGATTTTGTCCTTTAGGCTTTGTCCTTTGGAAAAAAGTTCAAAGGACTTTCGTCCTTTGGCCTTTGTCCAAAGAACACGTTTTGTCGTAAGTATGAACCAGCCTTAAGTCTTGAATATATTGCGAGTTTTTAAAAACACTTCTGAAAACGAAAAAAGTAACATATATTTATTAACCTCATGACGTCTTAAACGTAATTAAGGATGATTTCCAATGTAAAAAACATTAGTTATTGCTGGTACCTTAACCCGTTCCTGTGATTGTTTTTCCCCGATTACCACGATGAAAGCTTCGTCCCACGATGGTGGTATTTTCTTATATGACCATTGTAAGCTTATAAACTTCGCCGCGGTTAACCCCACGTATCACCTAGGTCATACCTAGGTGATACGTAATTGTGTGTGAGGTTAAAATGTGCATAATTGCTACCGTAATAGCTTTAACCATATCTATTTGCTCGATCACTGCATGACCTTGATGATACGTAGATTTAACCGCAGTGAAATTTACACACCACAATGGTCAGAAAAAGATACTACCACCGTGGTACGAAGATTTCACCGTGGTGGAACGAAGGTTTTACTGTGGTAACCGAGGAAAAGGCGATCACGGGAACGGGTTAAAGAATATCGCTCATTACTTTTACGCCTAGTTACAGAACCGCAGTTACAAGTGACAACTAGTTCCTAACATGTTTACATTATTTCATTGTCACTTTTTGCTTCGATGTAAGCGTGTTGTCCCTTATCACTTTTCATTCGGGTAAGAACTACGCTTCTAAGGTCTTCCTAGATAATTCTTTCTTTTCAATAAATGCAAAATTAATGGCAAAAATTAAAGCACAATATAAAGTAATGTAGTGCACGTTGTCTGTAGTTTGTCTTTCGGTATAGGTGGCACAGTGTCAGATCTTATGTCTTGCATACTGAAGGTCCCTGGATCGAGTCCCGACTGAAACGGTGTCTGGAAAAAATACCTTCTGCAAAATATCTTCCGGAAAAAATATCTTCTTTCAGCAGTAAATTATTCAGTATTATTAAAAACTTTTAAAGGTTTTTTTTTTTAAACTTTTTTATGTCGTTTTAGCTTTATTTTAAGGTTTCGCTTGGGCTTAGGAAAAAAAACTTTTCTTTAGTTGAGAATTTAAAAGCCTTTCAGAAAATATTATTTCCGAAGATATTTTGCAGAAGGTATTTTTTCCGGGCGCCGACTGAAACACGCTGCATTGTAATAAATAATAGTGCTTGTTGATATTTTTATATGTAGTATTTGGTTGCGAAATTAGTGCTTAGTAAGATTGGTCTTGCGTACCCTGCTTTATGCGAAATAAATAAAATTTTAAAATACTTAACTACGACTAATTAGCATTTAATATAAATTTAAACTCTAGTTTGTTTTATCTATTTTACGTTGCTTTCCTGATTAGCTTCTTAATAAATCTTTTTGGACTTTTAAAATAATATGAATTGTTGACAACGTATCGCGATTTAAAACACCTGTGAATAGCCAACGTCGGATCGAAAATAGCACTGAGGAGTTCCTGGTACAAGATCAAAAGGCAGGTCATCCCACAGACAACCTCGTTTTTGACAAACCTAAACGTGAAAATTTAAAAACGATTTTATAAATATGAAATTTTTATATGATGGTCATTCGATGGCATTACGTTCACTAAGGACATTGATGAATTAGTGACAAACATTCATTAAAAACCTATTATTTTATTTTTATACCTATTTTTAAAATAAGTTTGAAATAGAAAAAATACGTAATAAAAAAAGCAAATGGCTATTAAAACTGTAAATATTTGCAAATTGATCGAGTCACTGCGCAATTAAACTCTAGTCGGCGAATGTGAGCTCAAAACTTTAAAAATTATTGTCAAAAATGATTCAGTGTCTAAACCCTGATAACAATCACAAGGGATTAATTACTTTATTTGCTTACATTTAAACTACTATTGATTGGTTGATATAAATTCCACGAAATTGCTTTGATATTATCGGTTACAACATGAACATTTATCTTTATAACCTGAACAAATAAACCAAACAAGTCTGGTCTGATTTGTTTTTATTCAACAGTTTTTAGACTAACTTGTTCAGCGGCTGTAGGATTAACAATTGGCTCCGGATGACAATCAACACGTTGTGTCACATCACAATCATCAGGATTCCGAAGACACTTGAGAGACTGGACTACATTTAACAACTGACTTTCCGCTTGATCCAACTGCTGATTAACTTGCAACTGTAGTTCTTGACTTAACAGTTGCTGATTAACCTAAAATTAGATTATTGCTTCTAACGTAATAATTTAAGCCGTGTAATAATGGAAGGTAACAATATAATTTGTTCCGAATTTTTTTGGGTTTTGGATTAAGGCTAGTTTTCTAATTAGGGTGCGCTCTAGTTAGGGCTATCTAAATAGGGCGTGTAATGGCCCTTATTAAGACGTGTAATGGCTCTAATAAAGATTCTTCCAAAAAAGTCATCATTTCATTAATCATTTCACTTAAAATTACTTTATAATTTATTAGTTTTATAAACACATCGTACTTAAACCGCTTATTTTTAAATTTTTTTATCTAACATGTAAGTATATCCGACATCCAGCACGATATTACTAAAAAACCGCACATCATCGTTTAATTACAATAAGTATCTTGTTGGGTGCCGGATATACTTACATGATGAGCGGTTTAACTACGACGCGTCATTAAATATGCATAAATCATACTATTCATAGTTTTATTCACAAAATTTACGATTTCTTTCTTTTATTTCAATAGTCACGGTTGTTGCGCGGAAAATATAAAGGAACGGTTTTTTCAGAGAAATTGTTTTTCTTTAAATACCCTAATAAAGGCCATCTTAAATAGAGCCATAGGGCCCTAAGGGCAATTTAAAATCCTAATTAGGGAATACCTTAAATACATAGGATCCTAGGGCTCTAACTGGGGCGCGCTCTAATTAAGGCGCGCCCTAGATACGACAGAAAATGTGTCTGAGCAATATATAAAGTCCTATGTTATTTATTTCTGCCAATTTCACTTAAAATAAACATTAAACCTGAAATCCAAGTTAGTAAACAAAGAAAGTGTTAACAAATATCGCGAAAAGAAGCTTTTTTAAATTTAAGAACCACTGGGAGCGCCAAAATTTTTACATTAATATTTTTTTCCAATCCGTTAAAAGTTTAACAATTTAATATTTTGTATTATCTTATCACACATAATTGTTCCGCAATATAGACATAACCAAACTGTCACTATGCAAATTGTAAATTCATTACAAGATTACAACGCAACTTTTGAACGGACCAATAAGCACAAGCCCACAACAAAAAAAATATTTTGGCGAACCTTGCTTATTCCTAAAACATTTGCTCCAACGCACTAATAAAATAAATAATTGTTTGTGTATAAATTATAAATGAAATTGTAAAATAGTGAGTTAAGTTTACTTTTTTAGTTAGAAGTTAATACCTTGTGTTACAATTAATACATTATGGGTGTGCATTGCCGGGAAATTTCACTTTAGCCGCGCCTTAGCTTTAGTACTAAAGTTCCAAAAATCGTTTAGCGTTAGCTTTAGTACTAAGCCTTAGGCTTAGTACTAAAACACTTTAGCCTTAGCTTTTGCCAAACCGACAAATACAGACATGTTCGTAAATTTTAAAAATTATCCCTTTTCTAAGGTAATTCTTAGCATTGCACTGTTAAGTGTACTTTAAAAAAAAACAAAATTAAAGACTGTTTTGAAATTTATTGCATCGGATTTTAGTTTGTTTTTTGTAAATACTATTTTTAAAGTTAATTTCACAGTTTTAAAGTTGCCCTTGTACTGTATACTGCAGTTTTAACCTTAAATGTAAATAGTCATTAAAATGGTTAACTATCAAGAATATTTTTTCTGGAATAAATATCTAAAGCACAAATATTTAACCAACAATAAAAAACACGCTTACTGCGTAATAAACTTTACTAAATGCCCATATTAAATAGTATAAATAAAATATTTTAGTATTTAGCACTTAAAAACTCTAAAAAATACTTTAAAAAAACAAAAAAATCAGTCCTTTCTTATGCTTAAGCAAAAATAAGAAAAACAAAAAATCAAAACCCAATACTCACAGCACCTTGAAACCAAAAGTCGTTTTAATCATTTTAATTAGCATTATTCTTTATATTAGTGATGTTCCCACCTTCCAATATCATGCTCCGGAGCTGCGGCCATATAAAATGGAGGAAGCTCCGGAGCTCCGGAGCTCCGCCGCTTGATTGAGCGATTTGAAGCTTATTTACGGTTGAAATACATTTTAAATTACTTTATCTGTATTTGAAATAATATTTTTATTGTTTTCAATAATTTTTGGAAAATTTTAGTTTACAAAAAAATTTTGGCAAAATAATACATGCCATCACTTCTAAATTATTCATGAAATTAGAAGAAAAATAGGACATAGCTCCGGGAGTTGCTCAGGGGCTCGTAAAAGCGGAGCTCCGCTCAGGAGTTCCGGAGCTCAGAGCTCCAGGGAACATCACTACTTTAAATAACTAAGTTACTTTTTTTTAAATTAACTAAACTAACTAACTACTTTTTTTAAGTAAAAATAGCACATTCAACTGCAAGTGAGTATGGTTTTGGCAGCTAAGGAGGGTTGTGGGAGGTTTCGGATGGTTGGTTACCCCAGGTAAATTGCATCTTTAATTCTGGGAAGTCCCAGGCTTTCTAGGGAGTAGACCCGAAATCGAAAATTTTAAAATCCAGAAGAAGGTCAGGGTGGGTCTGGTTTTTTAAACAAAAATATTTACAAAAAACACAATACAAACTACAAAACAAAAAACAAAAGGTGTCCGATTTAAAATTCTGAAACGGAGTCAGGTTTAAAAAATTAAAAAATTTTTGAAGAAAACTCGATTTTCGTCTAGGAGGGGTGTCCAAAATTTTAAGTTTAAAAGGGAAGGGGTAGACCCCAGCCTACCTCTTCTTTCACTGATATAAATCTCATTAAATAATCATGTTTTTGG
Source organism: Microlaimidae sp. YZB2_3 (assembly GCA_030248175.1). Classification (NCBI taxonomy): domain Eukaryota; kingdom Metazoa; phylum Nematoda; class Chromadorea; order Desmodorida; family Microlaimidae; species Microlaimidae sp. YZB2_3. The sequence goes on along the minus strand of JASAMX010019255.1, from coordinate 6,199 downwards.
TTTGTGAGAACACTTAAAATTTTTTGGTGATTTGTCATTTTCTTTGGCAACAGCTAACGTTTTGCCGGGCTCATACCTTCTGCCGCGCTTTTGCTGGCTAATTTCAGTTTAGCCGCCCGCGCCTTAGCTTTAGTACTAAGCCCAAAAAACTCTTTAGTACTAAAGCAAAAAAATGTAATCAAAAGTTTATGATGTGACCCATTTAATATTTTGTTTTCCATTTTACTTAAAAACAAGACCTTGTTTTAAACTTTAATTCAATTTAAAAATTACAATAATTCAAGCCACCCCAAGATTTTTTCCAGTCAGTGGCCAGTGCATTATATTGTATTAGTTGTTTAAAGGCGAGTCTTTAAGGTTCAGAAAAAGGTAAATGCTGTTGAAGTGCTATTTATTTACATTTTCTGTCATTAGTTAGAATAAAAATGATTTATTTGTTTGTTTCTTTGATTTTTTATTGATTTATTTATCTTTTTATTTGTCCATTCGTTAAACGAGTTTTCTATAGTGAAGCATAGCCTATTTAATGTTTTTCGATAACTCGCCATTTTTTTATCGTTAAAAATATCAAAAAAATCAGCCATGAATAGTTCAAAACTCCTAACTGCGGAATCACTTTTAGCTAATGAACGTTGAGAAAAAATCTATAACATTTTTAAAAGCTTTTTAAGGCCGGGAAGTCAAATAAAGGTTTCGTTTTTGTCACCCTGGAGCAAAGCCCTATCCCAAATATCGCTATAACTTTAACCGGAATTTAGGGTTCCATATACATAGATGGACGTGTCTTACATAGGTCACATTATATACAAGGCAACAGATCAGTCTTGTATTTGTTTACATTTATTTCTACGATGTAGTGATAATCATTGTATCCTACTAATTGCTTTTACAATTTATAAAATCCTAAAATAAAATATTTTGCAATGGTTGTAAAAGACATGTTAGATAGACAATATTATATTAAATAAAAAGCTTATTTCGAATTCAAAATCTTTAATTTATCATAACAAATAATGTTAAAACGATATTACAGTTGCCAGTTGCAGTTGGCTAAGATCGTTTTGAACAGTACTGGTAATGTTCTGTTCGTCATATGATGTGGCATTCTGCAGAATTGTAACATTACTTGCTAATTTTCCCAAAGAATCGGAAATGGAAGATAGCTCATTGATAATTCCTGAAAACAATAAGTTAGAATTATGTAGCATCTAATCAATCACATTTTTTTAACTAAACACAGATTTTACTGCTAAAAAACATTACAAAGCATCAGTCGAATTTTATACTGCTACTTTTTTTTATTTCGAAAATTTTTTTAAATTATAAATGTTTGGCTTGGAAATTTAAAATAAACCGTACATCTAAGTTAATAGCTATACCTACAAATATTTTTCCCTTCAGTATCCTGCTTTTTTATACTTTACGTAATACTTTTTATACTTTTTTATACTGGATTTTTTCTCTTCTTTTTATTTTTTTTGTTTATTAGTTGCTTTTAGCTGCTCATAGGACCAAATATATGTGTAGATATACATTGTTTCCAGTAGTCTTCTAAAACCTTTTTTACCTGCATTATTATTTGTTGTTTTTTTATCTCTATTTTACCCGCTTTCATTTATATTTGATTCTTGATACAGTTTTTGAAACTTATAGAAATGTTTTGGGGCAAATATTATTATTTTTAAATTAATCCAATTAAAAAGCCTTCAAAATTTACGTCCAGTTTTAGTTGCACAAGTTAAGAAATAAGAAAGAAGTTAAAATTTGTACATAGGGATCGACCGGGGCCCCAGCCACGGCTCCGGCTTTCCCCGGCAATTTAGCTGTCAAATTGACCAGGGCAGACCGGGGTAAGGACCCCTAAGAATACAAATTTGAAAGCATTTTTTACAATTTTAGACAGTGATAAATATATAAAATTTTATTTAAAGAGCTAATGTAATCGCTTTAATATGAGGATATTTATCATTTACATTTTTAGATTTTATTAAAACTCTATTTTAAAAACTTTGTTTATTTTAATCATGAGTCATTATTTTAAAAATTTAAAGACTTCTTGAGCATTAAAAACCATTTTGTAGATTTTATTTACAAGACTAGTGTTTGACAATAGAAGTCCATTCATGAGACGTTTACAATATATACTAGAATTATTATAATATCATTGTTTTTATCAAAAATATAATAACCCAAGATAATTTTCGGCTATGTGCACAGTAAATTTTTTAAATAAATTTAAAAGAGAAATGGTGCACATCTTACTTTTCGGCGCAAGTTTTTTTCTGCGCACCCAACAAAAATTTTCTCGCACACCGATACATATATTCTACACCGAATTCATTTTTCTGACATGTTTACAAAATCGCCGCATACAAAAATTTAGCAGAAATCGGTAATAATTCCTATTAAATTCGTCATGTGTGAGTTTTTCTATGAAAGATTATCGTACAACTGGATATTTGTTTGGATTATATTATATTCTTAATTTTATTTTTAGGTATTATTTAAACTGTTTTAAAATTTAGTGATGTTAAAACATTTTTTTAAATAAAAAAAATTCAAGTTGATTTCTTGTTTTTATTTTAGCATTTTTAAATTTATTGCTGAAACTACACTAGTATTCAAAAATTTGTGTAGGTCTATTCAGACTGAATCCGCTTGCTTTGGCAGGAAAACCCTGCGGAGTCAGTCCACTTTTTTTGGCGAGTTTAATATTATATACAGCCAAAAAAGAAACCAAACTTGAATTTTGTAAACAAGGAATTCGTGTGAACTCTTTGTATTTAATTTGGAAAAAATTTTCGAATAAAATTTGCTTAAAAAATCCGTTAATACAAGTCGAAAATTAAAGATATTAAATACTGGACACAGTCTAAAAGGTTTACCACCCGTTCCAGAGTTTTCTTGCCAAAAGTTACGGACCCAGTTCGCATAAACCCGGTCCAAAATTTTATGAATACCAGTAAAAGTGCTAGGTATTTAAATAGAAATTCAAGTAAAAATTATTTTTGAGCTTTTATTTAAAAAAATTGCTAAATTAATTTAAGATTTTTATAATTAAATTTTAAAAAAAGTAAGCATATATAACCCAAAAACGGGAAAAACCTTATTTTTAAACAAAAAATTGGCTGAAAATTCGAATTTGTGCGACTTTAATTCTGAAAACCCGCCTTTTCGTTCTATTTCATAGGCGCATTGTTGTTTTTTTAAATTAATTTTTAACGCAATTTTTAACACAGTGTTAGTGTTCTGCAGTGCGTATGATAACTTTTCTTCCACTTTTGCGAGAAATGCACTTCACAAAAAAAACGGGTATTGACAGAAAGAAAAATCTCTGCGTAAGAAATCAGTGGTATATGCACAGAAAGTCGCGTGTGTTAGAAATGTTGCGTTTTTTCTTGCACAATTTTATTATAAAACTTAATGTATAATTGAAAATTTTCTTGGGCTATATTTTTTTGATAAATCTCGAAAAATTACAAAAAGTAGTGCATTATCACAAAAACAATTTTATTGCAAAAGTTCACTGATTTTATGATTTTTGGCTAAAAAATAAGTTGGCGGATTAAAATGACTAAAACTAACAACTTCAAACAAGCTAGAAAGCGAACATAGTCGCTTCTACTTGCAATAATTTAATTATTTTACCTTTTACAGTTTAAAAAGTATTTTTTAATTGAAAAAAGTGGTAATGAAGCTTTAAAAATGTTCTAACAATTTAAAACAAAAAGGTGCGTTTTAACCGCTCCTGTATGTTTAGACCGAAAAATGTTAAATAAAGGCATGTAAGTAAAGTTCTAATAAAAGATGTTTCTTCAAAATAATATTCTGGAAAGATTTAGAGTTACATTTCTGCAATTATCAACATATTCGATTTATTGTAATATAAAGAAATTTCGCTATGAACCTACCTAGCATAACAAAAATTGGGTCGGCGGTCCCATCACGATACATAGTTCTGCTCAAATTAAATGCATTTATTTGTTATATATTTGAAACTGGAAATACTACAAAAATAAGAAAACATATTTGAAAAATTCTAGCGGCTTTTTTGTATTAAATTAAAGCATTGCAAAATGTTTTTTTTTTCTGAGTAAAACAAAAAAATTACATATAAAAACCTTAGTTACGCAAAAAATTGCCTTAAATAATGATTAAAAGTCAACAAAAATACTTGAAATTACTTTAATATTGTTGTTAAATTTCCCGTTTCTGAGAAAATTGGGTAAAAATTATTTATTTCATAACGAATTCTGATATCGCGGCGGAACCGCGTACCCAACATAAATTATGCTAGGTAGGTCCATTGTCAGATAGGTTTTTATATGAGTATTTAATTTTGATTTTGGTTCCTTTAACACGTTTTGGTTTTTTAATCAAAACCTACTCTTCGTATAAAAATGCTTTAATTCCTGCTCTATTTGTAGAGCATTTTTTAAAAGTTATAAGAATGTTTAGTGGGATTAAGTATAATATTTTTATTTTAAACTGTTAAACAGAAGTTTTTTGCTATATTGTTTAGTTAAAAAAGTATATAAATGCATTTCTTCATTGCTTTAAACTTGAATATATTTCTAATACTTACGTAAAGTGTGTACTGCTGTTGTAAAAAGTTACATTTACTTTTCACTTAAACAAATAAAAGTAACGATTTTTTATTACTTTTCCTTTTACTAGACTTTTAACCCTTGGGATTTTTTCGTCCAAAAACCACTGCAAATGTGTAAAAGATATATTGCGTCATTGCTGCAGTGTGAAACTCTGTGGCTCTCGACGATCGTTAAGTAAGTTTAACATTGAGCAGCAGTGGCATGAAATCTTTTCTGCGGATTTGAGCAGCAGAATGAATACCAAAGGGTTAAATTCTACTTACTTTTAATTTTACTGGGATTTTTTTCTACAAATACTTAAATTAATTTAAGTAAAATTTAAGTAATTTCAACAAATATATTTCTTATGGGTTTGTTGTAAAATGAGTCTTAGAAGAAAGTTTTTTAAGCCGCTAATACACTAAACACCATTTACTTAAATTAAAAAACTTAAAATGAAAATTTATGCATAAAAATAGCAAAACCCTTAGGAACGGAGCACTGGAGCTCCAAAAATCGACGTTGTGATCCTTTGGACAAATACTTTTATTATAATTTTACTTTTATTTTTACTTAAAAAATAGGTCTTACCAAGAATACATAATATATATAGAGAAGAATGTACCACTCAATACTAAGTTTTGCCACTATGCTGGTTCCAACATGACGCAAAACTTGCACACCGGTGTGCATGTTTCTGCACACTGGTGTGCAATTTTCTGCACACCGGTGTGCAAGTTTCTGCACACCGCAAGTGTGCAGTTTCTGCACACCAGTGTGCAAGTTCCTGCACACCGGTGTGCAAGCTCCTGCACAGCGGTGTCCATGTTTCCGCACACCGGTGTGCATGTTTCTGCGCACCGGTGTGCAAGTTCCTGCACACCGCTGTGCAGTTCCTGCACACCGGTGTGCAAGTTCCTGAACATCAGTTTTAAAAAATGTGGCTCAAAGAATAGGCCCAATTAAAAAACATATATATTTAATTTGAGCTGTTTTCTGTTATGGGAAATTTTCGCCGGTATTTTGTGGAAATTTTCACATAAAAGATCATATTTTGACGCGAAACATTTATTTTATTTTTGGCTTAATAAATATTTAACAAACCACAAAATTGTTTAAAAAAACCCATTAATCTGCGTAACCAAAACTTGTCCACAACAACATTGTTGTTTGGAAGTTTTGTGTTTACACTACGTCTTTCAACATCTCATATTCTACATCTCGACTTCAAAAAACTTACCTTTTGGGTGATACATCGGTTATTTTGTCATATTATTTGTAAACGAAATTGTTTTCAAAACTTATTTAAAACGATAACAATAGTCCTAAAAATATTAATAGAGTAACTCTTCAAATGTATTTCAGGCTTAAATTTTTTTAAAATCCCTCATTGAAGGGGGAGATCCTCGGAGCTCTGGAGCATGATATTAAAGAGAAGGACACTATCACATATGCCCTCACGAATGGGTTTTTTGTTTACCCTATTTGTGCAAAAGAGTTTTTAAATATATAGCTCTGCACGGTGCAATGGAGCCCACATTCACAACAAATACCCACCGACGTCAATTCCAGACTAAAAAAAGTTTTTCAAATGACACGTGTAATTTGCT
>JASAMX010019250.1:0-66032 GCA_030248175.1 Microlaimidae sp. YZB2_3 | reverse complement strand
CCTCTAAAATTTTTGGGTATATTATGGGTTGCAAAAATGGTAACCATTAGATGAATCGAATTGAAATTTATATTTTTGGGATAAGCGTGTCTAAAGCTTTGATATGAGTATAAACATGAGGGTATTATAATAAATATATAAACAAGACCCCCTAAAAATTTTTGGGGGTACATTATGGATTGTAAAAATGGTAACCATTGGCTGAATCGAGTTGAAATTTATTTGTTTGGGATAAGCGTGTCTAAAGCTTTGATATGAGTATAAGCATGAGGGTATTATAATAAATATATAAAAAAGACCCCCTAAAAATTTTTGGGGGTACAATATGGGTTGTAAAAATGGTAACCATTGGGTGAATCGAGTTGAAATTTATATTTTTGGGATAAGCCTGTCTAAAGCTTTGATATGAGTATAAACATGAGGGTATTATAATAAATATATAAAAAAGACCCCCTAAAAATTTTTGAGGGTACATTTTGGTTGTAAAAATGGTAAACATTGGGTAAATCGAGTTGAAAATAATTTTTTTGACATCAGCGTGTCGAGAGCTTTGACATGAGTATAAACATGAGGGTATTATAATAAAATCACCTCTTAAGAATTTTAGGGGGTACATTGATGGGCGCAAAAATGTGTAGCCACTGAAGAAAATTAAAAAAACCATATATTTTTGAAATCACTGCGTTGAGAGCTTTCATATGAGTATAAACATGTCACTTAAAATGAAAAAAAATGACAAAATTACCATTTTTCAAAATTGGGGGTATTTGGGGGTATGCCAAAATATGCATTTGGTGTCCCCCATACAAAGATTTTTAGCAAAAATCGTGAAATTGACCTCCTTTAACCTCTCGGGGTACCCGACCCAGGTAGGTTTCCCCTAACAAATTCTATATTTTTGAGCTCAGAAAAGTATGGGCAATCTGCCAAAAAATTTTCAGACGTAAAGCCCCATATGGTAAAAAATTAGAAATTTGGCCGAAAAAAATTGACCGTAAATTTCGGCAATTTTGGGGCTAACCCCCCAAAATTTTTGAAAAAATTTTTTTTTCAGGAGGTAGCCAAAAGTACAAGGAGCTTAACGCAAGATATTTGCATTTTGATCGCGGCGCATTCAAAAGTTATAAGACCGCAAACAAAAAATTTTTTGTAAACTTTTTCCAGTATCGCTAAAAAAAACAGAGAGTACGTCTTGTATTCATTTTTTTTACTGGGACATTAAATGTCCGATCCGAAATAGTGTATTACAACTTGCTATTTTTGAATAAACAAGCAATAATTTAAACCGAATATGGGGAAAACAAATCACACAATACACAATAAGGAAAAAAGCACGAATGTTGCCAAATGCCAAATACATAACAAATCTCAGCAGAAAAGTGGTTTTTTGCATCATAACATAGTTAGAAAACAAAAAGTCGTGGAATAATATAAGGAACAAGTAAGTCAGCAATAAATAATTATCGAAATATTATTAAATTATTTGTACACATAATATTAAATTTTACACTTTTTAATACAGTTTTATTTATTAATTACACTTTTTAATTAAATTGTCTATAATTTTTGTGTATTATTTTTTTTAAAAAAAACTATATTTTCAAGTTTTTTTTTGACACAAATTGATAGGATAATTGTTCAGCACGATTTAGCCAAACAAGAATTGTATTAAAAAAATCAACTATTGCAACATGTTTTTTAAATGCTACTGCTAAAAGTTTATATGTAATTTTTTAATTAAGTTTTAATCAGTTTTAAAAGGTTTTAACTAACTATAATCACATTTAAATATTCTTATGTAAGAAGGAAACTCCCGTTTCAAAAGTAAGTTAAATATTTTTTAAGGTTGTAAATATTATTAATAGTTAAAGTTTGTTAATCAAATTTTTGTAAGGTACATCCCGATCATAACGTTTCGAGTATTTTATGAAGAAACATCATCAGGTAAACGGAAATAGCACGAAACCCAAAGGTTAACTCATAATGTGGAATTCAATATAATAATCAAAAAAAATTAAAATGTTTAGAACCTTTTATAATGCAAACACTTTATGGGAGTACTTTTCAAAAATTTGTGTAGTCAAAAATGACAAGATGTAAAACGTTAAAAAAAAAATTACGCTCGGCATTGGATTGGAGCCTTTTCCTTCTATTTAATTAATATTTACGTGCTATTTATTATTTTCTTAAAATATGGTAAAAACCTAAATAACAAAATAATAACAAAAAATGTTTTTTTAAAACGAGGTATTGGAATTAAACAAAGGGGATAATTTTCAGACAAGTACACAGGTCTAGTCTACTAATTGCTAAAAAAATAAAAACCTTAGTATAAATTTCTATAAAATGTTTTACGTAAAATTATTAATACGATTTGTATGAAAATATAAATTGTTTGTACCACTTCTATCCTATTTTTAAAAAAATTTTTTTAACAAACATAATGTTATATGATGATGTTTTTAACAATTTGAAACGTCACACAGTTATGTGTATTCCTAATTTATGTTGGACAACTGTATTGTCGTAAAACTGTGAATGAAACCCGCATAATTTTTACCTGCATTATGATCGAGACTTTTAAAATAAACAATGCAAGAAAATCGTTTTTAATTTGTAGATTTTTTTCTTTTGATACTTACTAAAAAGTAATACAAGTTGTTATGCAGTGGTTTTCAACTGTGTGGCATGACTTTGTATGCTATCATACATGGGTACATGTTTGGACTCAACCCTTTTTTTACAAGGTTAAAATCATTTAATGCTTAACGCTCTTTAATTAAGTTTGAAATAAAATTTAAAAGCGTTGGTAAAACGTAAAACTATTTTCACTAAAACAATAATAAAATAAAATCGGTACACTTTCAAAATAAGCTATAGTCAAAAATACACGGGTGTTAAAACTTCAAATATTTTGATTAACTTTTTGTTTGACCACGTTGCCCATTTATGTATGCAATTAAAAATTAAAATCATATTAAACTAACAAAAATATACTTGTGGAAAACGTACGTTAGTAAAGCCTTTAAAAGTAATTTAGATTAATTATATTTCATATAGTAAATAATATAAAATAATGAATCAACGTTATAAACTAATAAAATTGCTGCTGTAGAATAAGTACATAGTGCTTCTATCATGTTTGCTATAAATAAATATTTTTGTGTTTATATAAAACAAATTTGTATGTTTTTGGTAAACTAAAATTGTATAAAAACATACAAAAAAGATTATTGTGCGTTTTCTGAGTGTTTTTATGTTTAGAACGTGATGGGAGTTGTTTTTAACCTTAACCGTCATTCATGCTTAACTGTTTTATTTAAGTACCATTTTGGTAAAACAGTGATTAAAATTATTTTTTTTAAATACGCAGCTATAAATTAAAAGAAAACACTTCCAAACCGTTTTTTTAGATTACAAAACGTAACGTCCAACAAATTGCACTAGTATGAGATAATTAAGGGTTTTATTTTTAAAAAATATTTTTTTAAATTTGGGCCTGCTGTTTTTTTATACATATTCAGAATGTGAGGTTTTATTGTTGTATTCTTTAGCTAAAAAAACAGAAAAAAACCTTATTGTTTTAAATTTGAAGTAAAAATAAAATTGTCAGTTTAGATATTTAATTGTTGGAAGTTATTATATAGAATTCTATTAGTGTGACTTTAAGCTTTTAAATTCTTCTTTATATATTAATATTTTGCTTTATTATACTTGGCGCTCGTTGTCCAAGGTGCAAAAGAAAAAAAATAATTTTTTGATGTTTCCAAATTAATGTGTTATCACTTACCAGTAATAATTGTAAAAACTGGAAACTTACAAAATAAAATTTTTTAGTTATGTAAAACACTAAGGAAGCACAACTTTATTGTCACTTTTGCACCATGGCCTTAATAGTCGTGTGTGTCATTAAAATTTTTACATTTTTTATTTTATAATAATGTTTTCAGATGATAAATTTGTTATTTGTTAGTAACAGTGCTCAACATTGAGTTATATAATGTTTTTTATATAACTATAAATTCAAAATACTTTATACTTTACGTATATATTGAGCTTTGAGAGAGGCAGTTTTCTAGCTCCGCCTTTTTGTGTGGGCTCAGGGGGTCACACTTAGGGATTCATACAACATTTACAAAACAATTTTCGGGGAGTATCAATACACCATAAAAATAAAGAATAAAGAAAAAAACTAAATAATATTGCTAAACAAAGTCTGAGGTCCGATAGACTATTTTGATAGTAAAGTAAGACAAAAGGCTACAAAAATTAAAAAAATTAAGAAAGTATTAAACAGTATTTATGAAAGAAGAATATATTATTCGTGTTAAGCACTGTGCTGTTTTATTGGTGTGTCGTTTAGCTAAAAGGAAACAAGAGTTTCGCCTTTCTCCGCCAGAGTTCTTTCGCGCCGGGCTGCGACTCCCCCGGCGTACCTAAGGTACGTCCTCCCTCCTCCGCACTTTTTTCACGGCACTTCTTTTAAACTAGACTACACACTAGACTAGACTAAAAACTACACTATTTTGTTTTATAGATTTTAAAATTCAAATACGGTCCTATGATTATCCAGAATTTCAAATAAAATAAATAAGACAAAATCTGAGTGTTTTTATCGCTCCTGCAAATATTTTTTTTTCTAAAATGATTTTGGCCCGGATGGCGCTTTGGTTAGGCCGTCAGGTTTCTGTCAGCAACTGAAGCAGATTGGCAGTTTAGGTTTAATTATTGGAAATTTTTTATTTCAATTTTAAACTAAAATATTTTAATTTAAAAATTTAGCTTATTATTTGTGTCTTTAAATCAAAAATACATTGTAAAATACATCGTAGCAAATAGTGTATTTTAAAAGAAATGCCATTTAAAATCAAAAATCTAAAAGTTACTTTAAGACAGTTTATCTGGAAACATAAATAAATATTCAAATTTATAAATTTTGTTTTTAAAAATAATATAATATTCAATCAATGTAGTCATAGATGTTTTTAGTCGGGTCCGCTAGGGGGTCCACCCCCGGGCGGAAGGCCAAAATTTTTTAGGGGAGAGGGGTTCGGACCCCCCTGGCTTTTTAAGTGGGTCGACCCCGGGTGCGAGATTTCAAATTTAGGGGGGTCAGGGGGGTCCGATTTTTTAACAAAGTTTTTTCAAATCAATAATTAAAGTGTTTATAGGTCTAATATTAAATTTTATATACTAAAACAGCCTATTTAGGCCTACAAATTGTATTTAAACACTGTTTTTAACTAAAAAACCGTGTTTTTGACAGTAAATAAAAAATTATACTTCTAAATTGGTAGAGAGGGGGGAAGGGGGGTCCGCCCCGCTAGGGGGGGGGTCAGGCCGGACCGTTCTCGAGCTTTGGGGGAGGGGGGGGGGGCTGGATTTTTTTTTAGGGGGGATCCAAAATTTTGGCTCTAGGAGGGGGTGGACATCTCTGTCCCCCCCTCCAAAAAACATCTACTAATGTAGTCTTTCTAAAAAGTTTACTTGTGAAATGAGTCTACAAATAAAGTCTGGCTTGTTTAGATTTAAAATTAAAAAAAAACAAACATAAATTCTTAAAAAACAAATTATTGAAAGATAGTTGAAATTTAAAGTGTCTTTAGTTTAAAATATTTTTGTTAAAAAATATCGTAATTAAAGTCAGTGATAGTGCCAATTCTAACGTTCCAGTAAACTGTTAATAGGATGAATATCACAAATAATCTTCCTGATGTTTTATCAGTCGGATCGGAACGAACTGATATTTAGCCATCAATATAAAATTTTACTTTTTTTGTAACCTTGTTTCCCTGAAGCTCTAATACCAGCTTTAATTGAACTGGTAAGTTTGCTTAACTAATGAAGTAGTTCGTTCTGTGTGACATAGGAATTTTATTTGTGATTGTGATGTGACACAGTGCTCGCTCTTTTAAAAGTAACTTTTAGCCTTAGGTGAATAAGGTAAAGGGTTAATTACGATGTGTATAAACCTCGATTGCCTAAACAACCCCAGCGTAAAATATGAGAAGTGCTTCTGTGTTAAAAAGAAAAGATAAGTGCTCGTTAAAAATTACAGTTCAATTAAATTTCATAGTTTTTTTAAAAACATATGTGGCTGGGAAAACCCTGTTGTGGTGAGCGAAAAAATTATATATTTTAACATTAAATTGTTTCATTAGTATGAACAAAAAATTCCTAACAACACACTAAGGGCTTTGGCTAATTCGTTTCTTTTTATAGACAGGATTTGGTTTTTGTTTTTTGGTTTTTGTGGGGTTGTGGTTTTTTGGTTGGGGTTTGGGTGTTGGGTGGGGGGGGGTGTGTGTTGTTGTTGTGTTTGTTGTTTGCTTGTCTTTTTGTGTCTTGTTGGTTTTTTTTTTGTTTGGGGGGGATTTGAATAGCGGCGGGGTTTTTTTCGACGGGGTTTTATCGGGGCCCCCCCGGGGGGTCGGGGGGCGGGAGCCCCCCAGCGGGGTCAAGGGGCAGAACCCCTTGTCTGGGGGGTCCGGGGGGCAGAATGCCCCCCGGGTGGGAAATTTTTAAATTTTAAGCTTTTAAAAGGCATCAGGAAACCTAAATTTAAGTACTGAATCTTTATTTATTTTCAGTTGTTTTTTTAAATAAATACAACAAAATAAAATAGTTTTAGGTATTTTATTACTATTTTAATAAAAAAGAACAAACGTTTTCTAAAAATAAAAAATCTTTATTTAATTTAAGTTTTTATACTAAATGCTTCAGTTATTAATATACAAAATTTCCAAATTTCGCTTATGTATCCAAAATTAAGGTTTTTTCTTTCAATTTGTTTTCATTGAGGTTCTGGGAAATATGTCCATTAAGTGCCTTTGTGGCTCTGTCATTTTAACAGTAATAATTGAAGAAGACGGTTTTAAAGTGAGTAACCAAAGCATTTACAATAAAAAATCCTAAGAAAACCGCTTTTTTATACCAAAAAAGTGGTTGAATCGTGACTTCCCGCTCTTTGATACTGCCGCTTTTATGCAAATATTTTCACACAAAACAAAAATACAATATTTTTAAACTCACTGCACTAATGTTTTGAATTATAAATAATTCCTTTTTTATAAATAAGAGCTTTTATGAACCTAAATCACTTTAAATAATGCATTTTAGATAGCTTTAATACATTACAGAGTGATTTGGAAAAAAAAAATTTTTTTTCTAAATTTTTAAAAAAACCAAAGGGGGGACCCTTACGAAATTTTTTGCCTTCCCAGAATTTGAGGGGGGGATTAATCCCCCCAATCCCCCCCCTGGCTACGGACTTGATTGTATTAAATAATTTTCAAAATTTTGATGCGCATCAAATAATATCAAATTTACCATATACATAAAATTCAAATAAAACAATAATTTTTATAGAAAATTTTTAATATTTATGTTCTTTTTAACAAAATATAACTTTTTAATCAAAAATGATATTGATTAAAATTCAATTCTTGGTATATTGCCAAATTACATTACTTAAAATACATGTATGCTATTTCGGGAATTTTCCAAACCCGGAACAAATCAAAATATACTTAGTTAATTGTAATTTAAAAGAGTTTAGAACTTTTAAAAACTCAAATAAAAAAGTTTTCATTAAGTACTGCAAAATAGTAAAAAATTTTTTATTACAAAAAAATTGTTTTAAAGAATATATTACAATTGGTTTTACTATTTTATAACAAAATAAAAGAAAATTACAATATATCAAGTCCGTAGCCAGGGGGGGATTGGGGGGATTAATCCCCCCTCAAATTCTGGGAAGGCAAAAAATTTCGTAAGGGTCCCCCCTTTGGTTTTTTTAAAAATTTAGAAAAAAAATTTTTTTTTCCAAATCACTCTGTAATGTATTAAAGCTATCTAAAATGCATTATTTAAAGTGATTTAGGTTCATAAAAGCTCTTATTTATAAAAAAGGAATTATTTATAATTCAAAACATTAGTGCAGTGAGTTTAAAAATATTGTATTTTTGTTTTGTGTGAAAATATTTGCATAAAAGCGGCAGTATCAAAGAGCGGGAAGTCACGATTCAACCACTTTTTTGGTATAAAAAAGCGGTTTTCTTAGGATTTTTTATTGTAAATGCTTTGGTTACTCACTTTAAAACCGTCTTCTTCAATTATTACTGTTAAAATGACAGAGCCACAAAGGCACTTAATGGACATATCCAAATTTGCAGGAAGCTCAAGAAAATGAAAGAAAAAACTTACTTGGATACAACTGTGAACCCCAGCACAATTTGAAATTTTGGATATTAATAACTGAAGCATTTACTATAAAAACTTAAATTAAATAAAGATTTTTTTATTTTTAGAAAACGTTTGTTCTTTTTTATTAAAATAGTAATAAAATACCTAAAACTATTTTATTTTGTTGTATTTATTTAAAAAAACAACTGAAAATAAATAAAGATTCAGTACTTAAATTTAGGTTTCCTGATGCCTTTTAAAAGCTTAAAATTAAAAAATTTTCCACCCCGGGGGGCATTCTGCTCCCCGGACCCCCCTGACAAGGGGCTCTGCCCCTTGACCCCGCTGGGGGGCTCCCGCCTCCCAGACCCCCCTTGTGGGCCCCTATAAACCACCTTCCAAAAAATCCCCCCCCTCAATTCAAATCCTGTGTTAAAATATATAATTTTTTCGCTCACCACAACAGGGTTTTTCCCAGCCACATATGTTTTTAAAAAAACTATGAAATTTAATTGAACTGTAATTTTTAACGAGCACTTATCGTTTCTTTTTAACACACAGAAGCACTTCATATTTTACGCTCGTTATGTTTAGGCAATCGAGGTTTATACACATCGTAATTAACCCTTTACCTTATTCACCTAAGGCTAAAAGTTACTTTTAAAAGAGCGAGCACTGTGTCACATCACAATCACAATAAAATTCCTATGTCACACAGAACGAACTACTTCATTAGTTAAGCAAACTTTGCAGTACAATTAAAGCTGGTATTAGAGCTTCAGAAACAAGGTTACAAAAAAAGTAAAATTTTATATTGATCGCTCAAATGTTCGTTGGTTAAATCCGTTCGATAAAACATCAGGAAGATTATTTGTGATATTTCATCCTATTAACAGTTTACTGGAACGTTAGAATTGACACTATCACTGAATAGATGTTTTTTTTGGGGAGGGACAGAAGGGTCCACCCCCCCAGAGCCAAAATTTTGGATCCCCACCTTAGAAAAAATCCAGCCCCCCCATCTTCCCCCAAAACTCGAGAGCGGTCCGGCCTAACCTTCTCCTAGCGAGGCTGACCCCCCCTCCCCTTCCCTCCCGACAAATTTGAAAGTATAATTTTTTCATTTACTGTCAAAAACACGGTTTTTTAGTTAAAAACAGTGTTTAAATACACTTCTTAGGCTTAAATAGGCTGTTTTAGTATATAAAATTCAATATTAGATCTAAAAACACTTAAATTATTGATTTAAAAAAACTTTGTTACATAATCGGACCCCCCTAAATTCGAAATTTCGCATCCGGGGTCGACCTCCCTAAAAATCCAGAGGATCCGGACCCCCCTGAACGCCCCTAAAAAATTTTGGCCTTCCACTCGGGGGTGGATGCCCCCCCCCAGCGGAGCCGACCAAAAACATCTATGATTTTAATATTTGCTTATTACATTATTTTTAACACTCAGATTTTGTCTTATTTATTTTATTTGAAATTCTGGATAATCATCGGACCGTATTTGAATTTTAAAATCTATAAAAAAAATTTAGTGTAGTTTTTAGTCTAGTCTAGTGTGTAGTCTAGTTTAAAAGAAGTGCCGTGAAAAAAAGTGCGGAGGAGGAAGAGATAGGCCCTTCAGTACGCGCGAGATAACCAGCGCAGAAAGAACTCTGGCGGAGAAAGGCGAAACTCTTGTTTCCTTTTAGCTAAACGACACACCAATAACACAGCACAGTGCTTAACACGAATAATATATTCTTTTTTCATAAATACTGTTTAATACTTTCTTAATTTTTTTAATTTTTGTAGCCTTTTGTATTACTTTACTATCAAAATAGTCTATCGGACCTCAGACTTTGTTTAGCAATATTATTTAGTTTTTTTCTTTTATTCTTTATTTTTATGGTGTATTGATACTCCCGAAAATTGTTTTGTAAATGTTGTAGATCAATCCCTAAGTGTGACCCCCTGAGCCACACAAAAAGGCGGAGGAAGAAAACTGCCTCTCTCAAAGCTCAATATATACGTAAAGAATAAAATATTTTTCTAAATTAATAGTTATATAAAAACATTATATAACTCAATGTTGAGCACTGTTATTAACAATAAATGTAAAACAAATTTATCATCTGAAAATATTATTATAAAATAAAAAATGTAAAAATTTTAAATGACACACACGACTATTAAGGCCATGGTGCAAAAGTGACAATAAAGTTGTGCTTCCTTAGTGTTTTACATAACTAAAAAATTTTATTTTGTAAGTTTCCAGTTTTTACAATTATTACTGGTAAGTGATAACACATCAATTTGGAAACATCAAAAAATTATTTTTTTTTCTTTTGCACCTTGGACAACGAGCGCCAAGTATAATAAAGCAAAATATTAATATATAAAGAAGAATTTAAAAAGCTTAAAGTCACACTAATAGTAATTCTCTATATAATAACTTCCAACAATTAAATATCTAAACTGACAATTTTATCTTTACTTCAAATTTAAAACAATAAGGTTTTTTTCTGTTTTTTTAGCTAAAGAATACAACAATAAAACCTCACATTCTGAATATGTATAAAAAAACAGCAGGCCCAAATTTAAAAAAATATTTTTTTTAAAAATAAAACCCTTAATTATCTCATACTAGTGCAATTTGTTGGACGTTACGTTTTGTAATCTAAAAAAAAACGGTTTGGAAGTGTTTTCTTTTAATTTATAGCGTATTTAAAAAAATTAATTTTAATCACTGTTTTACCAAAATGGTACTTAAATAAAACAATTAAGCATGAATGACGGTTAAGGTTTAAAAAAACTCCCATCACGTTCTGAACATAAAAACACTCAGAAAACGCACAATAATCTTTTTTGTATGTTTTTATACAATTCTAGTTTACCAAAAACATACAAATTTGTTTTATATAAACACAAAAATATTTATTTATAGCAAACATGATAGAAGCACTATGTACTTATTCTACAGCAGCAATTTTATTAGTTTATAACGTTGATTCATTATTTTATATTATTTACTATATGAAATATAATTAATCTAAATTACTTTTTAAAGGCTTTACTAACGTACGTTTTCCACAAGTATATTTTTGTTAGTTTAATATGATTTTAATTTTTAATTGCATACATAAATGGGCAACGTGGTCAAACAAAAAGTTAATCAAAATATTTGAAGTTTTAACACCCGTGTATTTTTGACTATAGCTTATTTTGAAAGTGTACCGATTTTATTTTATTATTGTTTTAGTGAAAATAGTTTTACGTTTTACCAACGCTTTTAAATTTTATTTCAAACTTAATTAAAGAGCGTTAAGCATTAATGATTTTCACCTTGTAAAAAAAGGGTTGAGTCCAAACATGTACCCATGTATGATAGCATACAAAGTCATGCCACACAGTTGAAAACCACTGCATAACAAGTGAACTTGTATTACTTTTTAGTAAGTATCAAAAGAAAAAAAATCTACAAATTAAAAACGATTTTCTTGCATTGTTTATTTTAAAAGTCTCGATCATAATGCAGGTAAAAATTATGCGGGTTTCATTCACAGTTTTACGACAATACAGTTGTCCAACATAAATTAGGAATACACATAACTGTGTGACGTTTCAAATTGTTAAAAACATCATCATATAACATTATGTTTGTCAAAAAAATTTTTTAAAAATAGGATAGAAGTGGTACAAACAATTTATATTTTCATACAAATCGTATTAATAATTTTACGTAAAACATTTTATAGAAATTTATACTAAGGGTTTTTATTTTTTTAGCAATTAGTAGACTAGACCTGTGTCCTTGTCTGAAAATTATCCCCTTTGTTTAATTCCAATACCTCGTTTTAAAAAAACATTTTTTGTTATTATTTTGTTATTTAGGTTTTTACCATATTTTAAGAAAATAATAAATAGCACGTAAATATTAATTAAATAGAAGGAAAAGGCTCCAAACCAATGCCGAGCGTAATTTTTTTTAACGTTTTACATCTTGTCATTTTTGACTACACAAATTTTTGAAAAGTACTCCCATAAAGTGTTTGCATTATAAAAGGTTCTAAACATTTTAATTTTTTTTTTTGATTATTATATTGAATTCCACATTATGAGTTAACCTTTGGGTTTCGTGCTATTTCCGTTTACCTGATGATATTTCTTCGTAAAATACTCGAAACGTTATGATCAGGATGTACCTTACAAAAATTTGATTAACAAACTTTAACTATTAATAATATTTACAACCTTAAAAAATATTTAACTTACTTTTGAAACGGGAGTTTCCTTCTTACATAAGAATATTTAAATGTGATTATAGTTAGTTAAAACCTTTTAAAACTGATTAAAACTTAATTAAAAAATTACATTTAAACTTTTAGCAGTAGCATTTAAAAAACATGTTGCAATAGTTGATTTTTTTAATACAATTCTTGTTTGGTTAAATCGTGCTGAACAATTATCCTATCATTTTTTGTCAAAAAAAACTTGAAAATATAGTTTTTTTAAAAAAAATAGTACACAAAAATCATAGAAAATTTAATTAAAAAGTGTAATTAATAAATAAAACTGTATTAAAAAGTGTAAAATTTAATATTATGTGTACAAATAATTTAATAATATTTCGATAATTATTTACTGCTGACTTACTTGTTCCTTATATTATTCCACGACTTTTTGTTTTTTAACTATGTTATGATGCAAAAAACCACTTTTCTGCTGAGATTTGTTATGTATTTGGCATTTGGCAACATTCGTGCTTTTTTCTTATTGTGTATTGTGTGATTTGTTTTCCCCATATTCGGTTTAAATTATTACTTGTTTATCCAAAAATAGCAAATTGTAATACACTATTTCGGATCGGACATTTAATGTCCCAGTAAAAAAATGGATACAAGACGTACTCTCTGTTTTTTTTAGCGATACTAGAAAAAGTTGACAAAAAATTTTTTGTTTGCGGTCTTATAACTTTTGAATGCGCTGCGATCAAAATGCAAATATCTCGCGTTAAGCTCCTTGTACTTTTGGCTACCTCCTGAAAAAAAAATTTTTTCAAAAATTTTGGGGGGTTAGCCCCAAAATTGCCGAAATTTACGGTCAATTTTTTTCGCCCAAATTTCTAATTTTTTACCATATGGGGCTTTACGTCTGAAAATTTTTTGGCAGATTGCCCATGCTTTTCTGAGCTCAAAAATGTATAATTTATTAGGGGTAACCAACCTGGGTCGGGTACCCCGTGAGGTTAAAGGGGGTCAATTTCACGATTTTTGCTAAAAATCTTTGTATGGGGGACACCAAATGCATATTTTGGCATACCCCCAAATACCCCCAATTTTGAAAAATAGTAATTTTATCATTTTTTTTTTCATTTTAAGTGACATGTTTATACTCATATTAAAGCTCTCGACGCAGTGATTTCAAAAATATATGGTTTTTTTAATTTTCTTCAGTGGTTACTCATTTTTGCACCCATCAATGTACCCCCTAAAATTCTTAAGAGGTGATTTTATTATAATACCCTCATGTTTATACTCATGTCAAAGCTTTCGACACGCTGATGCCAAAAAAATTATTTTAAACTCGATTTACCCAATAGTTACCATTTTTACAACCAAAATGTACCCTCAAAAATTTTTAGGGGGTCTTTTTTATATATTTATTATAATACCCTCATGTTTATACTCATATCAAAGCTTTAGACAGGCTTATCCCAAAAATATAAATTTCAACTCGATTCACCCAATGGTTACCATTTTTACAACCCATAATGTACCCCCAAAAATTTTTAGGGGGTCTTTTTTATATATTTATTATAATACCCTCATGCTTATACTCATATCAAAGCTTTAGACACGCTTATCCCAAACAAATAAATTTCAACTCGATTCAGCCAATGGTTATTATTTTTACAACCCATAATGTACCCCTAAAAATTTTTAGGGGGTCTTTTTTATATATTTATTATAATACCCTCATGTTTATACTCATATCAAAGCTTTAGACACGCTTATCCCAAAAACATAAATTTCAACTCGATTCATTTAATGGTTACCATTTTTACAGCCCATAATATACCCCCAAAAATTTTAGGGGGTCTTTTTTATATATATATTATAATACCCTTATGTTTATACTCATATCAAAGCTTTAGACACGCTTATCCCAAAAACATAAATTTCAACTCGATTCACCCAATGGTTACCATTTTTACAACCCATAATGTTCCCCAAAAATTTTTAGGGGGTCTTTTTTATATATTTATTATAATACCCTCATGTTTATACTCATATGAAAGCTTTACACACGCTTATCCCAAAAATATAAATTTCAACTCGATTCATCTAATGGTTACCATTTTTACAACCCATAATGTACCCCCCAAAAATTTTAGGGGGTCTTTTTTATATATTTATTATAATACCCTCATGTTTATACTCATATCAAAGCTTTAGACACGCTTATTCCAAAAATATAAATTTCAACTCGATTCATGTAATGGTTGCCATTTTTACAACCCATAATATACCCCCAAAAATTTTTAGGGGGTGTTTTTTAAATATTTATTATAATACCCTCATGTTTATACTCATATCAAAGCTTTAGACACGCTTATTCCAAAAATATCAATTTCAACTCGATTCATCTAATGGTTACCATTTTTACAACTCATAATGTACCCTAAAAAAATTTTTGTGGGTACATTATGGGTTGTAAAAATGGTAACCGTTGGGTGAATTGAGTTAAAATTTATATTTTTGGGATAAGTGTATCTAAAGCTTTGATATGAGTATAAACATGAGAGCATTATAATAAATATATAAAAAAGACCCCCTAAAAATTTTTAGGGGTCCATTTTGGTTGTAAAAATGGTAATTATTGGGTAAATCGAGTTGAAAATAATTTTTTTGGCATCAGCATGTCGAGAGCTTTGATATGAGTATAAATATGAGGGTATTATAATAAAATCACCTCTTAAGAATTTTAGGGGATAGATTGATGGGTGTAAAAATGGGTAACCACTCAAGAAAATTAAAAAAACCATAAATTTTTGAAATCAGTGCGTCGAGAGCTTTCATATGAGTATAAACATTTCACTTAAAATGAAAAAAATGACAAAATTACCTTTTTTCAAAATTGGGGGTATTTGGGGGTATGTAACTGGGTAACCATACTAAAATTAATATTTTTGAAATCATAGAGCTTTCAAACGAATATAAACACGGCTTATAAATAATAAAAACAAAAAAAATCACCCCTTTCTAATTTTGGGGTACAAAGGGGTCTGTATTTTGGTTACCCGACCATTTAGAGCAAATTTTTTTATATTTTTGAAATCAGCAAGCCGAGAGATTTAAAATGATATATTACTCGCCTATGTAGAAGACCTGTGTCAAAAGTTTTTTTAGGGGTCAGCCATTGCAGTGCCTTAGGGCATCAAGATTTTTTTGAGACTATCACCAAACTGTCGGACTTAAATTTCCGCATAAATACCACCGGTTTCAGGCCTGTGGCTCTAACAGTTTTTGAGCATAATGCCAAAATATGCATTTGGTGTCCCCCATACAAAGATTTTTAGCAAAAATCGTGAAATTGACCCCCTTTAACCTCTCGGGGTACCCGACCCAGGTAAGTTACCCCTAACAAATTATAAATTTTTGAGCTCAGAAAAATATGGGCAATCTGCCAAAAAAATTTCAGACGTAAAGCCCCATATGGTGAAAAGTTAAAAATTTTGGCGAAAAAAAATCGACCGTAAATTTCGGCAATTTCGGGGTTAACCCCCAAAATTTTTGAAAAAATTTTTTTTTCAAAAGGTAGCCAAAAGTACAGAGTTTTTATGTTTTATTAATGTATAGAGCTTACGGCAAAATATGCTCGGTTAAGTACAAATTTCGGCCTCAGAGTGTCAGCGTGCAATGGTCCCTTCGGGATTTAAAATTGCGCCAGATTATAATGTTTTCGGCCATTATAACCGTTTTAGTTAGAGTCAGTCATCCTACCTAATCCCTTTTCCGGAAGACGGTCTGAAACCATACATGGGCACAGGGGGGGTTGGGTGTAGGGGTAAACCCCCCAATTCTGAGATGGGGGTTTAACTCCCTCCCCCCAATTCTGAAATGGGGGTTTTAAAAATAAAGGAAAAAATCTCTTTAAAATAACTTCTAAATTCCTCCAAAGTTAACTTTTAAGGTCAAAATGACTTTTAAATTTCTCCAAAGTTAACTTTTAAGGTCAAAATGAATGCTTTAAAGAATAAAAAGCTCAAAAATGCAATAAAAAGGGCTTCTTGACCCAAAACTAGGGATTTTTTAACTATTTTTCTTTTAAAATCAAAAAAACTATCTATATGGGTAAAATGTACTCCAGAAAAAAACGATATGGGTAAAATGCGTTTCTCGGATTTTAACCCCCCCCCCCACTCCGGACCAACTGGCCCATGTATGTCTGGGACCCCATGCCGTTAAAATTCTTTACATTTAAAAAATTCTTATTTCCAATAACTTCTCAAACTTACAAGACGGTAGATACTGCATAAGTAAACGTCGTCGAGCAACACCAGCACCTAATTTTGCCAATAAAATTTGAACAATTGAATTCAATTTAATTCAATTAAATCCCACGGGACTTACCTTGCCCGGGAGCTCGGCGGCGCTTCCCTCCCGGCCCATGTCCCGAGGGAAGGAGCCCACTTTGGGCAGAGTGAGGGCGTTGTGCATCGGACCAACGGGTGTCGACGACTTCTTCTTTAAACCTAAAATATACATTTTCGAATGAGCCAGGCCGAAAAAAATATTTGCACAGAAATTAAGCTTTTGTTGGTGGGGGTACTCCTTCTCATATGTGAGCACGGCGCCGGCAGCTAGGGGGGGGGACGAGAGTGGTTACCCGGAGTAAATCGCATGTATCTTGAATAGTAAGAAGGGGTCCCAGAGACCCAAAATCTAAGGCTAGTGGGATAGACACCAACCTCATATCTACCCTCTTCCCTCTTCCCACCCTTTTTAATTTCTGTTTTGTTTTATCCTCGTTTTGTGTTATG
This sequence comes from Microlaimidae sp. YZB2_3, assembly GCA_030248175.1. Lineage (NCBI taxonomy): Eukaryota > Metazoa > Nematoda > Chromadorea > Desmodorida > Microlaimidae > Microlaimidae sp. YZB2_3. The sequence continues at coordinate 48,818 of JASAMX010019250.1, read as the reverse complement.
CTAAAAAATTACTTGAAACCTAACCTAATAAATAATATTATAAATTATATTAATATGATAGATTTTTCCCAAGAGGTTTCTTTCTTTAATTTTATAAACCACATTCGCAAGAAGTAATAAAAGAAAAAAAACATAATACATAAGCCTACAGCAATTCACTAATTAGTATTTCGGTATTTGCTTTTTAATACTTTTATAAAAGGTCTCGCTCAAATGAATAGGTTTGTTTTGCTTTTAATCGTTCTTGAAAAAAATACAATTTATTGTCGCATATTGTTTTAATTACTATACTATATAAAAACACAACCATAGACAAGCAAAAAATGTTGAAACAAAAACACAAAAAAGAAATAATTCTGATTATACCTATAAAACATTAATCAGCCGAGCTTATAATCTTTTTTTACTTCTTAAAGGTAAAACCAATATAATCCTTGATGATAATTTTATTATGTTCTTTATCAGATAATTAAAAAAATTAATTTCAGTAGGATCTCTAGCTAAAAGGAATAGGCTTAGAATTAAAAGAAAGGAGGGTTTTGCCGTCAAAGTCTTATTTTTGTGTTTGTAGTAATTGTATTTATTAGGGGCCCCTAAATTGTGGGAAGGCCATTTTAACCCAAATTTTAGAAAATGTCAACCGTCTATATATTTTTGTTCATATAAACATAAATACAGCGAGCAAGTTGGGCTTAAACAGCCGCACTTTTTTAGGCATAAATAGCCTCCTCCTCAAAAAAAACACTGTGAAAGTTTCGTTCCTGTGCTTCGCCATTATGTTTCTTAGTTTTATGAACTACAAAAACACACTGCAAATATCAGCAAGAAATTTTAGTCGATTAAGCCACAAAGTCACATCAAACGTTAAAAAACAAGAACCTTTGGATAAATATAAACGCAAGCACTAAAATTACATAATAAACACTTCCAACACCGTAAAGCCTATGATCAGAAAGCCTATGATCATTCTAAGGAAACATTTTTATCACGCAAAGCATCGAGAAAAAAATCCATAATTTTTTTTTAAATATAAGACAAAAAGGGTGAAATTTATTTAAAAATAGGTCTAAAATGGCTTAAAAAGCATGACATTTCCAGACGGTGCCGAGTTCTGTTACCGTATCCAGGATTTTGCGACAAAAAGTGGAATCAACTGCGGGTCATTTGGTCACAAATGCATTCTCTTCAATGCTGATTACAAAAAGGTGCATCCAATCCCGTTTTAGTTGGAGGAGAGCATTAGCCCTGTCCCCTTTGACTTTGACAGTCCATAAAATATACATTTACATTACACGAAGCAATAAAGGCCATAAATAATCAAAAAAGCTTACCAGAAGGGTCGCTTTCTCCTCCCTCCTCTCCTCCATGGCCCTGCAGGTTCTTTCCGTGCGAGAAGGACTTCCCGATGTCGGCCAGGGAGCGGACGGTGCTGAGGAAACTCCCGCTGTTTCCCCCGTGGGCGCTGTGGGCGTGGGAGCGGGCGTGTTCGTACTGGTGCTTGTGTCGACGCATTAGAGCTTCGCGCACGTCGTCACGCAGGTGGAACTCCAGCAGGTGGGCGGCCACCATCTTGTCCAGCATTATGTCTAAAACAAATATATAAGTACATACATGTCCAGCATCACGTCTACAACAAATACATATAAAGTATTTTGTAGGGATTTGCTCAACATCCGTGGACATCCCGACTTTTTTTGACATCAGAATCCACATCCGCGAATTTTAAATCTCACATCCGTGAATGTCTATATTGCTTATTTTTACTTCTAAAACTACCTAATACAAATTTTTGTATAGATTTTTAATCCCCTACAAATCAAAAAAATTGGGGTCTAAAGGAATTTTTTAGCAATAAAAAGCTCAATAATATCATAAAAACACTTTTTTACCTAAAAAATAGCGGTTTTTACTTTTTTTTTCAAAATTGAAAACCATATGTGTAAAATAGACTCCAGAACTGAAAAGGATATCGTAAGAAGACATCCGCAACCACGAATTTCTGTTTCAAAAAATCCGCATACGCGGATGTCAAAAAAAATGACATCCCAGCACATTCCTAGTAGTATGTCTAGCATCATGTCTAAAACCAGTGATACTAATACTTGTCCAGTATTTTGTTTTTGACAAGTATCTTTGACAAGTACCTACCGACGATCTGTCCGAGATCCTGAGCCTCCATGTCCAGTATGACAGCCCCGTTGAGCAGACAGGAGCGGAGCTCAAAGAGGGAATGAAGGGACAGGGTAGCCACGTGGGGCTTCGACCAGCGATTTCCACCCTCCTCCACGTCTTCCTCGAATTTTACCCATCTACAACAATATTCTTTTATTATGGTAGTAATACAAAAAATAATAATAAAACATTATTTTTTAATAAAAGATATTTACCTCGTCCCACACATTTCCAAAAAACGAAATAAACTACCCAATCTGAGTTTTTATAAATTTTCACAGCATTTCTTGTTAGATTTTTTTAAAATTAAGTAGTTTTTTAAATCTAATTAACGAAGCTGTGTTATGCTTATGCTAAACGTGTGATAAAACTGTAATCCTTCGTTTTTCATGTTTAAACTTTGTTTTGCTTCTCAAAGTTAAAAATTTGGAAGAGAACTGAACGCTGTATAAAATTTAAAGAACTTAATGAAACAAAAGGAATAATTTTTATACCAAAATTATATTATTGTACGGATTGGTAGACCTGTGCACTGCCCCCCCCCCGGTTTTATTAGGGGGGGGGGAATTCCAAAACGGGGAGGGTAACTTTTTTGGAACCGGGGGGGGGGAAATAAAACGGGGGTCAAGCAGGAGAGAAAGAAAAAAAAGAAGAAAAAAAGAGAAAAAAAAGAAGGGAAAAGGAAAAAAAGAACAAAAAAGCGAAAATAAGGTAAAAATAGGTCTAAAATGGCTAAAATACATTGAAATAGGCTAAAAACTGCAAAAAATTCGCGATAATGGCGTCATCATAGGTCAAAAATGGCGTCATAATTTTGAGGTACTTTTTCATTTTTTTGGCGGGGGGGGGCGCAAATCCTCCAATAAAGCGGGGGGGGGGGGAATTTCCAGACCGTGCACAGGTCTGGATTGGTATTGGTTATTGGTATTATTGTTATTATTATTGTTATTGGTTATTGGTATTATGTTAGCAATATAATATTTCAACTACATTTTTTCCTACCACATCAATTCTCCATTGAAAAAAAAAATGCTGATTTTATTTTTAAAATTCACTTTTGTTACATTAAGTTATTTTAAAATTAATAATTTTATCGATAAAAACAATATTTGAAAAAAATTACATCTTTAGCCTTGAATTCAATGATTCCAATGCATTTAAAAAATTTATATAAATTGTTCTTTAATTTTTTTTTTAAATTACGGTTAATTTATCAAAACGCCAGGATACAAGTTAGTCCGAAGTAAGGAGTTAAACCAGAAGAAGTTTAACCCCAGGGATCATAAAAATAATAATAGAGTTATTATTACGTAATTTATCATCTGATTTTCAAAGATCCGGAAAACATCACGTCATATAATAATCCAAAAAAAAATTATCGTTAACAGTGGCGATTAAACAAACAAGTTGTCGTTACTACAGCAGAATGAGCCACGATTCGCGCAGAATATAAAGCCTATGTGACTAATTTTATATTAAACCAGCAACATATAACAATAAAAAATAAAATAGAAAGATACACGTGTAATTTATATTGATGTGACTTATTTTGCTGTAGTGATGACGATATAAACAAACCAAAAAGGTGCCGGAATTGACTGGTTTCGGCTTGGTCCAGATTTGAAGGCGATGCGTTGATAGGTGTTGTTTCGCTTCGCTTTGCATTCCCACCTTGTGCAGGCCTGGATACTGGGAACACAACACACATCACCAAACTGCCCGCTATGCAAAACACAAACACACACAACACAACACCTTTTTACATGCACACACATCAATACGACACTGGGACCAGAGGACCTTTGGGCAAACCCCGTAGCGGTTGCCGAGCTCCTCCGGGAGTGGGAAGAGGGGGTGAGCAAGGCGAGAGGCGTGCCGGACGGATCTACCCAGGGTTGATGGAAACCCTGGAAACTGGCAAACTTCATATAAACAAACCAACACCTACCTGGCGGTCTCCTTCCACTGCTGTTGATCTCCGACCCCTGTCAGTTCCTCCATTTCCGTGAAGAGAGCAGGGTGGCACTCCTGTGAGTCCTGGTCCACCACATCGCTCTCATCCGCCAGCAAAAATTGAATCCGTTGTCCGGGTCCTAAATCATTTTTTAAGTATAATAATTATATTTAAGTGTAATAATTATTGCTTAATATAATAATTATATTTAAGTATTGCTTAAGAAATTTCTGTCAGGCGGCAGTAAGGCAGGGTAAATTATGCTCGCGTATTAATATGCGAAGCCGGATTTCCCATTCCTAAAGGCTTAAAAAATTTTTTTTTCAGTAAAATATAACAACTTTTTTTTATTTTGAACGAAAAAATCTTTGGTTTATTATTTAATGAAAAACATTACTGAAGCGTTACAAAAGCATGATAATTGTGAAAAAAACTATTCCTGCTTCGCGGGAAGTGGATTGGTAATTTATATTAGTTTCATTCAATAATTTATTTCGTTCATTAGTCAAGCAAGGCATATACATGTTAAAGCTACTATAAATAATAAACTAACCTTCGTTTCTCCGCCAGTGTTTTGCCACCTTCGTTTCTTTTCCCCGTAACCTCATGACAAAAGCCTATGTCTCTTAACACCCCGCTGAGGGAAGGGTCTTACCTTCCAGACCCTCGCTTTATAAAGGGCTCCCGCCCCCTCCCCCCCTTTACCAGACCTTCCTTAAAAATACGTGTGCCCTCTTCAAAAAAAAACCACTTCTCCCTATCCTAAATTAAATCCCGAGCATGCCGCTAAATAAGTATGAAACGAAAAAACCAAATAATAGAAAAATTTCTACGACCCACTTTAATATTGTTCTTGCTTTTGGTCATTTAACCTATGTTATAGAAAGCTGTTTTATCTTATTTCAGCGTTTTAATTATTTCACATTCTTCTCCTCCATTTAAAAAAACACCTCCATGTGCGTTCCTGCTCTCTCCGCACCGTATGCCCTCTTCAATTTTATTCCTCATTTTTCCGTAAAAAATTCCCCCCACCCCCGTGCCTCTCTCATTTTGAAAATGGACTCCCCGTTAAAATTAAAATCCGGGGGGATAGCAGTGCACAGATCTGGCTTGGTTGGTAATTTTTATTGTCTAAATTATTGTATTATTGTAATTGTATCTAGTTTTTCATAATCACCTTTAAAAGTTGATCAAAAAAATTATTGTGTTGTAATATTCTAATACTGATAAAAATAAATAATATTAATTTTGATTATGAATCAAAACTAGTATTTTAGGCAGCGAGTTTTGGATCAAATTAAAGCTGATAGAGCAGCAAGACAAGCAGTAAGTTTTAAACTACTTTGCTAACAGAATAAAAATAAATTAGATAAAAAAATCAATAAAATTGTTTTGAACATATAAAAAGTGTCTAATTTTTTTTCTTATCAAGAATTGGCCTTAAAATAAAATAGGATTATCATTTAAACAAGAAAAATTTGTTTCGCTTAATCAAAAACCCATTATTCTCATGTTTAGGCACCCATAGCCGGTCCAAACAAGCTATTAAAAAGTTAATTGTTTTAATGTGTTATCATAAAACTCCATTTTATATTCAATAGAGAACTGCATCAACTAGGCTCAGATTTTTTTGTTGTAATTAAAATAATAAAAAAATTATCGGTATTTTAAAGGGGTCGGCAAACTCTCCAGCTACCGTGTCCAGCCCGGCATCTGCCTCTGCCCCTGCCCCTGTTGTTCAACCACCTACTCAGCGCTCATACGATGAATGCAGACTGCAGGTAATATCTAATCCATCTTTCAGAATGTTGATGAATAATGATTAGATTAGTGACATTTTTTTAGTGACAAAGTTTTAATAATACTTTTTTTTCTGTTATCTCTTATTTTTTCCAAAATAAAAAACTGCAGATATAAAAAAAACTACTTGCAATACACAACAAAATATATTAGCCTTTTGAGTACATAATTGTTTTGTTTTGTTTTTTGTTTTTTTTGACTTTGTAATTAAGCAGTGATTTTCGCAATTAAGCAGTCGAATTTTTACTTCGAAAATAATGGGAACGACAAAAATTCGACTGAATGACAAAAAGCAAGGAACAGAAAAGTTTTAATCTTTTGTATTCAAGGATAAGCACGGGGTGGGAGCTAAGAGGGGGAAGAGTTGTTACCCGGAGTATATTGCACTTTGAATTCTAGGAGGCTTCTACCCCTCTGGCTTTCTTTAGACAGTTTGACCCGGGGTAAAAAATTTAAAAAAACTAGAGGGGATTTTGATATCTGAAAAAATAATTTTAAACCCTTGTTGTTTTTACAAGAGTATGCTAAATTTTATTGAATAGAATATACTACTCAGGTATAAAACAAGAGTATAAGAATACAAATTTGTGTTAAAAATTCACGTTTTTGGAATAAAAGTTGGATAAAAAGATTACCCTAAAATTTTCTCGAGGTTGAAGGGGTCCAGATATAAAATTCTACGCAGTGTAAGGAGGAGAAGGTCAGTAGTATTGTAAAAATATAAAAAAATTTAAATAAATTGAAAAAAAGTTTCAATGGGGGTCAAACTTTCAATCTGCCGAACATTCAAAATACTTAATAGCAGCGCTAACCTGATGCGCTATTGCACCATGCTATTTTATTTAAAAACTTTCGTTACAATTTAATTTTATCATTTATTTCATTCACTACATCAAAATATGCAAAACAGAACAGTGTTTTTTTTGTATTATTAACACTCTTATAAATTGTTTTTATATTGCTATATCTCTTGAGATGTCGTTAAAAATCCAGATTTTTCATACATTATAATATTTTGTTCCAGATGAGGTTGACGGACGGTTCCACCGTGCAGCAGACTTTCAAGGCCAACGAGCAACTGGCCGCTGTCCGACTCTGGGTGGAGATGAACAGGACGGACGGGGACGCCCCTTTCAACCTTATGACCACATTTCCCAGGAAAGTATTCACTCAAGAAGACATGGAAGCTCCTTTATCCTCCCTAGGTATGTTTTATTCTAAAGAAAGTTATCCTGCTGAATAAGTCAAGACATCTTGTTGATAAATATTTACACCAATTTTGTGTTATTCATTTTTTTTTCTTTATTTATAGCTATGTAGAAAGCTGACGAAAGTAGATGCACTCTTTTTTTTTTACAGTTTTCCGAAAAATATTTTACCTATTTGTGTTTATTTTTTGCAGTCATTTCATCAAAAGACTACCAAAAGTTAAATTTTCGGTACACACTGGTATGAATACCGTGGAGCCTCATTAAAAAAATCCAAATAAACTATTTTTATTTACAAATTGTTGGGATTTTTCTTTCAGACGTAGAGCCTATCATTCGTTGCTTCAAAAAGCTACTTGGCTGTAAAACTTTTTGACTTTTATGTCACATTAGAATCTAGATAAAAATGTGTAAAAAAAGAGAAAAAGTGTGTCACTAAACAAAAAAATAAATAAAACTGTTATGATTGAGCGAGAAATTGTTTTTTCTGTTTATAAAAAGTTAGTAGAATTAGGGCTAATAGTCGTTCGAAGTTTTCCTGTCTTTATAACTTCGTGTCTGCTGTATCAAAAAAGTTCCGTTAAAAGCCCTATACCTTAAACATCGTAAAAGCACTGAAATGTTATTTAACTGCTGTTTTTGAAAAAAAAATTATTATTTAAAATTTTTGATGAAATATAATTCCCATTCGATTTCACGCAGCCCATGAAACCAGCAAAACGGTATTAAAATTTAGACTTCAAAAAGATTTAGATAGAATACACAGCTGGTCACAAGACTGGCAATTGCAATTATCAGATCATAAATGTGAAGTTCTTCATATTTGAAATCATAGCAAAGAGTTAATTTGTAAATATAAGCTTGGTAATAATGTACTTCAACTTGCAACTACAGAATTGGTGCGTGACCTATGTGTTTATATATCCCATGATATGAAATTCTCTAAACACTGTGAAATCACAGCAAAAAAGCTTCAAGAGTGATATCACTAATTTTTAGAACTCAAACTCTAGAAATATCTTCTCAGAGGATATAAGTTCTATGTTAGACCAATTCTGGAGTATGCTAGTGTAGTTTGGAACCCCTATTTACAAAAAGATATAAACATTTTGGAAAAAGTGCAACAAAATTTCACTAGACGGTTGTTTTATAAATGCAAGTTGTTACCTACCTGTTGGTTATGAACAAAGACTGCATTACCTAGGTTTAGAAAGATTAAAGGATCGAAGAGACAAAATTGATTCATATGAGTGCTTTAAAATTATACATTGCTTAAACAATTTGCAAGCCAATGATTTTTTTAAGTTTAACCTGCAGCCCACCCGTGGTCATCCCTTTAAATTGACCATCGAAGAAAGCCGAATTAATGCAAGGAAATTTTCTTTTGCTAATAGGGTGGTTACACCTTGGAACAACCTACTCCCATTGTTGTTGTTGATTGTTGAATAACCTGAAACTTATCTTCCCTATGCAGATTATGCAAAGGGCAGGCGCTAAAACAAGCCAGGAGGGGCGAAAATGTTTCACCCCTATGGTTAAGACTCTTCGTCCAACATTATTAACGATGTTGGCAACCTTTACCGCTAGTGTTCACTACATGCAGTGTTCACCCATTCCGAGGTCTTTGTCTAAAGGATTTCTTAAGTCGCGCCTAATATTGATCTTACTATTTAACGTCGTACATGGTCAGTATAGGTGTTCCTGCAAGACCAGTGCTACAAACTCCACACACAATAGAGCTGTATTTGTCCACTAGTTTGCTAGATGGAACACTGCCATGTGTGGCCGACGTACAACAACAAACACTCTAGCCATGCCACGCTGGACACATTTCTATAAAAGAAAAGATCCAGCAACCAGGTTTAGGTGGTAGTGGAACCCGTAGGCCCGTTAGGTGCTGCCCGAAGGGCAGCACAGTCCTGGTGGCTCAATGGCACACCTACTCCCATCTCAAGTAACTGTCGATTCTTTGGATGCATTCAAGAAAAGTTTTAAAACTGACTTAAATAAGGGCTCTTTTTGAGCCTTTAAAGTCATGTCAGATAGCTATGTTCTTTGATATCTTGTTAGAATTGTATTTCATTGGCGACAATTAAGTCGCAGAATTGATGTTGTTGATGAAAAAATAGAAAAAGAGAAAAAAAGAAAAGAAATAATGAAATGATGAAAACAGTAGAATTAAACTATGCATGGACTATGCTTAGTATAATATTAATTCTGTTATCTGATCATTAAGAAAAACATATATTATAATTATTCTTGCGGTATATATAAAACAAAATCCACTAAATTGCATTAGGTATGTGTTTAAATCTTTGTTTCATTTCAGGCTTGGTTCCTTCTGCAGTTTTGGTTGTCAGTAGAGCGGCTCCTTCTGCAGGACTTTAAAGCAAACGGTGGACTGTGATACGGTTTTTCGTTACTCACATCAAAATTTTGTTTCAATTTTTTTTTAAATTGTATAAAATTGTCCAAATCACTTAGAAGTACAGATCTTATCTAAATAAAACTGTTTCTCGCCGTTTTTTTAAATTTCTTCCAAATATTTTTGGCCTTCTATCCTAAACATTGATACCTCTCAATTTTTTATAATGTAAAAAATCTGCTCATATTCAACAATGGATGAATCCCGCGTAAGAAATAATTTGCATACGGTTTAGTTGAAAAATTGCGTTTGGAACTGTCGAAGTAACCTTAATTTTTTGTTGAAAAACCGCGTAAAAATTGCCGAACGTACTATTACTAAACTAAACATCATACCAAACAACCAATCAGCTACTTAATAACCATGTTTATGCAGATTATTTCTTACATGGAATTCATCCATTAATGAATATAGTAATACAGCCTAATTTTTCCGCAAAAATATGTTTTAACTTAGGTTTAATTGAAACCATATTTGGGCAGCCTCTCGATTTTTTTGATTTTTTTGAGGAAGGTATACCCGAAAAATTTTTCAGGTTATCCCCTAAAATCCTGTTTCTGTTTTTTGGGCGGATATAACTGCCTCCTGCTATCTGGTTTACACAAAGTTTTAGGTTAATATGTTTTAAATTATTTTTTGCATTTATAATTATTAAATGTTGCTGTTAAATGTAATTCGAATAAAATATTTTTAACTTAGAGCCGATTTTTTTGATTTTGTAGAAGACCGTTTCACTGTTTCAGCATTTTTATTGTAACTCAATGTAATATTAAAATATAATTAATAAAACAGACTGCAGATCGATTTACGCATGGAGCAGAAATAAGCAGACGTAGATAGATATAAGTCAGGCAAATCAAACATAATCAGTTTTATTCTTTTGTCTATTGAATATAAACGTAAGTTTATTTGGAATGGCAAAATACGCGAAAATGAAAAACGTGATTCCGCAAAAACATAAAGGAATACCTTTATTGTTACACAACTATCCGTAATCAATTTTTTATTAAAAATAGATTTAACCCGTTTCCGTGATTGCCTTTTCCTCGGTTACGATCGTGAAACCTTCGTATGATCCAGGTTGTACTTTGGTTATACATAATTTTTGTGCATGATTTGTGCCCGAGTGAGCGAGAAAATTAAAATAGTTAAAGCTCTACGGTAGCAATATGCAGATTTTATTCACGGATAGTGTATTACGTAGGATATATTGCAAAAAATCTGCATATTGCTGCCGTGCAGCAACCATTTCAATTTGCTCGAGCAAATTGAAATGACGCACAGAAATTATGTATGACTTTAGTACGACCTAGGTCATACGTACAGTTTATCGTGGTAAGAATAACCTACGACATTGGTGATACGAAAATACCCCCACGAAAGTTTCACTTTTGTCGTACGATGTTTGTTTGTGTGGAAAATCGCTATCTTCCCAAAAAAATTAGGAATTGCTGTTCATAATCATCTATACCTTACACAATATTAGAACTCGCTATTAATACGCGCCGTTAGGATTGTCAAATTGATCTGGGATGAACTTTTTTTTCAATTCTCATTCCTTTAATTACAAGGCTCAAAACTGCAATCAACATTGACCATTTTTAGACATTAAACTATAATTGTGTAAACCAAAGGTGGGCTGTGGACTTAATTAAAAAACTCGAATCTGCCGACATCCCCCTTGAAATTCCAAGGACCTCATACATCTCCTTTCCCTAAAAATTGGGAGTTTCAGGACTAAAAACTCTCGAAATGAGATATTTAGAGGGATAACCGTTCTGAAAATTTTGTAGTCCCGCAAATTTGGGGCCCCAAAAATTGCTGGAGTCTGCATACCTATGGTGCTAACCATTAAGTTGCGGTGATAATTTAAAGTTGTGTAATTTGATAAATTCTTAATATATTTACTAATAATAAAAATTTTATTTTTTGAAAAAAATATGGATCAATGCTTTCAAATAATTGACAACTCCGCCACTGACTGCCCTGTAGGGTTGTGGCTGTCCCAAGCCAAAAGCGTCTGTTTAAAGTTCAGACGTACGGAGGAGGGTTAAAAAATGGTTACTTACCCTTGTAAAATCACATAAAATTTCCGTACAAGGCTAAACATACCTCTTTTGGTGTGTTTATGTCCTGCTGCGCTTAACTGACTCGGTTGTTAAGTGGCTTTGTACAGCAGCACCTGTAGTACTCTTAACTTTTTTATCCGCCAAAAATTTTTTTAAAATTATTTTTACTATTCAACCATCATTCAATCATTCAAAATCATTAAATATATAACTAACACGCAAAGCCAAAATTATTCAAACAACTAACTTTTAAAGTATGCTCTTTCATTAATGCTTGTCGTTTTGTATTTACTATTTATTTTGGTGTTTGCCGTTTTGTCTTTGCTATTGCTTTGTAACTATAGTCTATACAAAAATGATGCGGACTGGCGACAAAACTTGAAATTTAAAATGTTATACATCCATAACGGAGGTTAGAATATGTGCGGGACATATATGGGGCATAGCTTAGACTCTTGGCTATCTTTTGAAAAGGTTAGAAAAAAAATGTTTTTCGATGACGTCATTACTACAGCCGATGCGGTGAAAAAAACCTGGGGCCTATTTCATAAAGACATTTGTAAATTTTTATTTTAAAAATCTCCGCCTATTTTTTGTAAATTACGTGATAGAGGATATACGACACGGCGAATATTGATCGGTCAGTGGAGATGAAATGACGTGGCTGCGACCAATCGGCGCAGAGCAGTGCGCGGAGATGTTCCCCCTGGATTACAAGTCGAAAAACCTTTATCGTGTATTTTACAAAAAATAGGCGGAGATTTGTAAAATGAGAATTTACAAAGGTTTTTATGAAACAGGCCCCTGGTCCCAAAAAACAAAACTTTTTTATTTGTACGAGATAAGAAACGCCACTTGTTAAAACATACTTTTCTGCAACATAAAACATACATGTTTCCTGGTCGAAGTGTGTACGATATTGATCATATTGTTATATATTAAATGTCCGCCAATTTTTATTCCTTACTTTTGACCTAAAAATTTTTTTTGGAGGGTTGACCCTCCGGGGGCTAGGGGGGCCAAACACGAATGCCGATAATTTTTTTCAAATTTTTTTTTCAAAACCATCTAAAATGTAAAATTTATCACATATGACGAATTTTGATATATCGTTTGTGTAAAAAAACCTAATATTAAGCTTACAATAAACTATGATAAATTTGAAATTTGGATGGATTCCAAGCCAGTATGCTGGCAGCAGCAAACCTTTCAATTAAAAAGTTTTATAAGAATAATAAACTTTTTGCATAGACTTTAGTAGTTACTATTAATGTTGTTAATTTGTGTGTGTGTGTGTGTGTGTGTGTGTGTGTGTGTGTGTGTGTGTGTGTGTGTGTGTGTGTGTGTGTGTGTGTGTGTGTGTGTGTGTGTGTGTGTGTGTGTGTGTGTGTGCGTGCGTGCGTGCGTGCGTGCGTGCGCGTGTGTGCAGACCTGTGCACTGCCCCCGGGGTTTAATTGGAGGGGGCAACTTTTTTGAAACGTGGAGGGGCAATAAAAAGGAGGGCAAGCAGGGGAGAAAGAAAAAAAAGAGAAAAGAAGAAGGGAAAAGGGCAAAAAAGGACAAAAAAAGCGAAAATAAGGTAGAAATAGCTCTTAAATGGCTTAAAATACATTGAAATAGGCTAAAAACTAAAAAAAATTCGCGATGATGGCATCATCATAGGTCAAAAAAGGCGTCAGAATTTTAGGGTACTTTTTCATTTTTTGGCGGGGAGACAATAAAACGAGGGGGGGCAAATCCTCCAATAAAGGGGGGCATTTTCGGACCGTGGACAGGTCTGTGTGTGGGTGCGTGCGTGCGTGTTTGCGCGCGTCTGTCTGTGCGTGTGTGTGTCTGTGCGTACGTGTGTATGCATGCGCGCGTTTGTGTGTGCACTGCAGGTAGTAACAGGTACATTTGTTTCTATTTGATTATAATTTTGTGCACACTTGTCTTTCATTACCTATATTTTATCTTTTTTTCCTTTTAGTTTTTCAGATCAAGTCAATGTTTCTTAAATTCTCAGCCAAGATAAAGCAGAATAAAACTGTATCTAGGAATGCGTCACGCCTAAACGCCTGGAATTCCACCAGTGTATCAACAACTGTTTGGGACTCTAATTAATCTGGATTTCTTACAATTTTATACTTCAAAAAATATATTTATCCCTATCAAGTATTTTTTAACCTTTAATAACCCCTACTAACCCTCTTCAAAAAACCTGCCACAAGTTTGGTTTTATTTATATCTAGCCCCACCGTTTTTTAGTAATGTACTTAGGTGCTGCTGTCAGAGAGATGAATTGATGTGCGTTAAGCGGCCAACACCTTTGGCGGAAGCCAGGCCAGCCACAAACCACAAATAATTGACACTCTTCAAAAACCACAAATTTAAAAAAAAAAAACAATAATTTAAAATTCGCAATTTAAAGCAAATCAAGTAACTTTTTAAAAATATTAGTTTTAAATTCACGTAAAAATTGTTTTCACCAAATATTCAAAGAAAAAAATATTTGAAAAAGTTATCAAGTTTTATTAATCTTTGCAATTTTTTTTCCACCATAAAGTGAATACGCTAAAATATTTTGTATAATTTGGGGAGAATGATCAGCCATAAATTGTGCATTTCTGGTCTATTAAACTCCTATTTTAAATCGGTTTGCATCTGCATCGGTTCTTGTTGTTCTGCATCGGTTTTTTTAAAAATACTTGCTTTCTTTTATTTCGGTTTTATTTTTTAAAAGAACACAAATAAATTTATAAAACACAACTAAAACAGTGTGCGTGTATATAACTAGTGATCTTCCTAAAAAAAAAGATTTTGAGAAAATAATCCATGATACTGTTTAGCTATTGATGAACTTTGTACAACAATAATACCACGGAGATTGCTCCAGAGCTCCTAATAGCAAAGCTCGGAACTCCGGGCAACATTACTAATATATCCCATCAAAAAATCTAGTTGTACACTAAATTTTTGTTGGAAAACTCTCATTATGTGACTAGACTGTTTGTAACGTGCGCAACTTTCTACTATTTTTTGGTTCAAAGACATCAGTGAAACCTAAAACGCAATCTGGAACATAAATATTAGCGTAAAATAGTGAATTTTTGCAAAAAAGTCGCACATGTGACTTTTTTTGCCAGATTTGTTTTGTCAAAAATGTGGCGTGCAGCTAAAAATTCTCTTTGGTTATCTATTATTTATGTCTTCATCAGCATTCCTTAAACCGCTTGTGTAAAGAATACATATCGTGTGCTTATAAAAATAAAACTTCATGATAAAAACATGTTGCAAACAGAAAAAAATCTAAATGTAAGGTTTATTTTATAACACTTATGTTTATTTTTAATTGCATAATAATTTTAATATCAACAGTCAAAAAATTAAGCAGGATAATAACAAATTTCTAGCTCATTATGCAAGATGTCGATAAAAAAGATACCACCAGATGTTGCTCATCGTGTTTCTACTGGTCAAGTAGTAGTGAATTTGGCGGGTGCCTGCAAAGAACTGGTAGAAAATGCCCTTGATGCCGGAAGCAAATCTATTGGTGTGACTTTATGTCAATAAACATAAATTAATAAAACACTAAATAATGTTTGGTGCGTAGTGTTACACCAAAAAAATATAATAAAGGATAAATAAGACACTTAAAACAAACTGCTTGTAGAAAAAGGTCCCATTTTAATGGGACTTTTCGATTTTGGTCCCATTTAAATGGGACCTATGAATAATAAAAAATTACAACAATTTTTTTTATAAATACGCATCATTTTATAATGGTTTTACTTGAGCAGCAGTCTTGCGTGCGTAATTAAAAAATGTGTTTTAAGTGCATCATTTTTTATTGTTTTCGCGTGAACGGAAATGTGTAAATAAATAAATAAATAAATGGTCAGAAATGTGTAAATAAATTTTTTTTAATTAGGCACCATATTAATTTTTTTATTTTTACAAGACAGTAAAAAATACAGAATTACAAAACAGAAATACAAACACAAAATATTGAAGTGTTTGTCATTGAAAAACAGAACTTATTGAAAGTTTTTAGCAAAAAAAACAACAAAAAATCACTTAAAAAGTATCAACACAAAGTGCATAAATAACTTTTATTTATTTTTTAAATAACTTAAAAATAACACCTGACTTAAAAAATCGTTTTTAAAACAACGCAAAATTTTCGTTTTATTTTTTAATTGAGTCAACACTGCAATTCATTTAGGTCAGTTAGGTTTATATCTCCTATAAAAAATCTCAAAAGCAATTGTATCTAAGATTTTATTTTTATTGTTTTTTAATAAAATGCTTACCTTTTTTCTTGTTTAATTTCAAAGAGGAGCACATCCAATAAAAACTCTCAAAAAACTATTAGTGGCTAACAAATATGTCACATGTACAATACTTCCAAAGAACACGCAATACCAGCAAAAAATTTTTTGCTCAAATGCTCTAAAGTGCTTGTTCTTACAAGGAATTTGAGAAAACTCGTTCCCACCAATTCGCTACCCCACTTTTTACAGCCCTTTTTCTGAGCAGAAGCAAATTATTCCCGGCGCCGCACCGCACCAACCTTTATTAGAGAATGTGGGTAAATTTCAAAATTCATCTTTCATATTCTTACTCTTCTTTATTTTATTATTAGTATTATTCTAACGTTCATATCTTAAAATCTGTTCCTAATATTGATATTCCTCAATCGCAATTGACTGATCAAAATAATGTGGGCTCATTGGAATGAAGAAAAAAGAATGCAATTTTCTTAAGAGCCACTTTCATTTAGGTCCCTGTTATTGATTTATTGATTAAAAAAATAAATTTCTAAAATATATAAAAAAATCTTCTGACTGCACAATAAAATCTTCTAGCAACAATAAAAAAGTCTGCAATCTCAACAAACAGCGGACAGCCCGATAGCTGTCCTCAGTTGGTTTATTTTTTCAATGACGAATCTAGTTCCATAAAGCGTCAGGAATAAAAAACAATAAAATCGAATTTTTGTTCTGTGTTTTTAGAACTGCTTAAAAACATTAATCGTACCATTTGCGTGCCCGGATTTCATTTCATGGGGGGAGAGTAAATACTAACCCTGAAGAGGGTCTGGGGAGCTGCAGCCCCCCAGAAATGGGGTGTCTTGGGGGCGAGAGCCCCCCCCCAGCGGGGTCGAGGGGCAGAGCCCCTTGTCTGGGGGCAGAATGCCCCCTGGGGAAGAAAATATTTAATTTAAGGCGCTTAAATACACTAGAAATTTTAATTCCTGATGATACTTATTACAAAATTTAAGGTTTTTTATCGCTTAAAATGTGTGTTTAAAAAGTTAATAAGAGGTTAATAGTGTTTATAGTAGTTTTATTTATTATGTATGCCTAACTATTGAACGACATCATCAGTTTGAAATTGAAAAACTAAGATAAATGGTTAATGTCACGCCCCTGTCGTGATAATAACTTTTTTTGTGATATATTGTTGTTTTTTAAATAAAATTAGCATAATATACAGTTTTCATGGTGGGACCTAACGGACATTTAAAAGGGCGCATTTTCCGTAACATTTTTGCATAAGTTCCCTGCTGCACATAAAAATCTTTCTTTTTAGTTTATACAAACTGTAATGTTTTAACCTTACCCCTAGGTCGTTGTAAACACTATAAAACACACGGGCAAAACACAAGTGTAGTTCAAGATTTGGTACACGCAGACAGGGCGTGTTGTAGGCGGCACAGTCACACTTTTAGGTGCACGTGACTCTTTTTTCCGTAGCTGAAAACAGACAGAACCAGCCTTACGGTTCTTCGCCCTTTCCTGTCCGTTGAGCTCTGCTACTGAGAGTGAGAGCTATTTCGTTTTTTTTTAATTATTTGTTTTGTATAGTTGTTTTGGTTGTTTGCAGAAGTTCTGCCCTCTTTGTTGTCAGCTTTTAGATAAAACGTAATTTGTTCATTTTCGTCCTACAACTCCAAACGCTGCATTTTAGAGACTTATATAATTTTACACAATATATCATAAGCCATTGCAATCCAAAGGCAGCGGCGACACTTTCTGGTGCCCAGTGACCCGTGATAAAAATTACTTTATCTTTCTTTATGTTCGGGGCGGTCACTAGCTGCTGATTTGCATTGCCAGTCTCTTGTTTTCTATTTACAAAAAGATATAAACATTTTGGAAAAAGTGCAACAAAATTTCACTTGACGGTTGTTTTAAAAATGCAAGTTGTTACCTGTTCGTAATGAACAAAGACTGGATTACCTAGGTGTAGAAAGATTAAAGGACCGAAGAAAAAAATTGATTTATATGAGTGCTTTAAAATTATACATTGCTTAAACAATTTGCAAGCCAATGATTTTTTTAAGTTTAACCTGCAGCCCACCCGTAGTCATCCCTTTAAATTAACCATTGAAGAAAGCCGAATTAATGCAAGGAAATTTTCTTTTGCTAATAGGGTGGTTACACCTTGAAACAACCTACTCCCATCTCAAGTAACTGTCGATTCTTTGGATGCATTCAAGAAAAGTTTTAAACTGACTTAAATAAGAGCTCTTTTTGAGCCTTTAAAGTCATATCAGATAGCTATGTTCGTTGATATCTTGTTAGAATTGTATTTCAAATTGGCGACTATTAAGTCGCAGAATTGATGTTGTTGAAATTGATAATAGGTCAAAAAAGTCGCCATAATTTTTGGTACTTTTTGATTTTTGGGCGAGGGCAATAAAACGGGTGGGGCAAATTCTCCAATAAAGCGGGGGCATTTCCAGACCGTGCACAGGTCTGAGGTAGACATATCTGGACTATTTGAAATAAGCATCTGGTTTGTGCAGTTTCTCACTGAATAAAAAAAGTTATCATTATGATGTTATGTTGTTTATATGGCGAGCTAATTACACAACAAAAATGGCATTTATGATGTTGAGTTGATTTTATGGCGAGCTAAAAACAACAGAAATGGCATTAAATGGTTGGCTGAGCGTGTTTCGGCTTAATAAACATGGGAAAAATTACCATTTGCCAAAAATGCTATCTATTATTAAGGACATTACAAAAACAACTTAGATTTAACAAGTTTGTTCTTGAAACGGTTTATTTTAATTCAAATGTCACTTTCAGGTTATTTTGAACAAGGAATAAAATTTATGCACTTTCTAATTGTTGGTTTAAAAAAACTTCTGTTCTTTGCTAAAACCTTCTTTAATGTTCTGTTGTTTAATGATAAACAGTTATATTTTGTGTTTGTATTTTGGTTTTGTAATTTTGTATTTGTTATTTCATTGTCCGTCTGACGAAAATAAAATTCAATATGGTGCGTTATTGAAAAAAAAAATTATTACTCTTATCGGACCGCCGCTCACGCGAAAACAATAAAAAATGATTGCGTATTTATAAAAAAAATTTGTTGTAATTTTTTTTATTCATAGGTCCCATTTAAATGGGACTTATTTAAATGAGATCCCATTTAAATGGAACTTATTTAAATGGAATCCCATTTAAATGGGCCAAAATCGAAAAGTCCCATTTAAATAGGGCCTTTTTTACAAGAGTTTGTTCTGAGTGTCTCATTTTTCCTTTATTATATATTATATATTTTTGGCTACAGTAAGAAGTCATAAAATAAGTCCATTTTCAATTTAAAAACACCTAGAAAAAAAATCGACCGACCATAGTAAAAAAAATTCATTAAGAGAGAATATTGTTTCCATATATGATTCAATTTCCAGAAATTAAAATGATAAATGATTGTTGTTTGTGCAGTGTGTTTGTGTTCTACATGGTGTAAAATCACAGACCTGTGCACAGTCTGGAAATCCCCCCC
The DNA here is from genome assembly GCA_030248175.1 of Microlaimidae sp. YZB2_3. Taxonomy (NCBI): domain Eukaryota; kingdom Metazoa; phylum Nematoda; class Chromadorea; order Desmodorida; family Microlaimidae; species Microlaimidae sp. YZB2_3. The sequence goes on along the minus strand of JASAMX010019250.1, from coordinate 29,407 downwards.
GCTTTATTGGAGGATTTGCCCCCCCCCCGTTTTATTGTCTTCCCCTCCCGCCGAAAAATGAAAAAGTACCCTAAAGTTATGACGCAATTTTTGACCTATAATGACGCCATCATCGCAAATTTTTTGCAATTTTTAGCCTATTTCAATGCATTTTAAACCATTTTAGATCTATTTTTACCTTATTTTCGCTTTTTTGTGCCTTTTTTCTCTTTTTCCTTTTTTTTTCTCTTTTTTCTCCTCTCTCTTTTTTTTTCTTTCTCCCCTGTTTGCCCACCCCCTCCCGTTTTATTGCCCCCCGTTTCAAAAAAAGTTGCCCCCCGTGCCCCCTTCTGTTTTGGAATTGCTCCCCCAATAAAACCCCGGGCGGGGGCAGTGCACAGGTCTGAAATCATAATTAACAATAAAGTGCTGGTTATGAAATAAAACTAAAAATATATAGCAAGTTTTTTTATCATTTTTCTGCTATTGTGTTTGTAGATGAACACGGTCACCTAGCTAGAAAGTTCTTTACTCCAGGTAAATATGGCATTTTAAAATGTAGAAGAGAAGTTCACGCCTCCCCTGTGGCTTTCTAGAGGGTCGATCCGGGACGAGCAAAAAGTCGAAATCAGAGAGGGTCAGCGGTCAGGGAAGGTCCGATGGTTAAAACAAAACACTTTAAACCACTATTGTTGTTTTAATGTAGAGTACTACATTTTATTGACTAGAAGAATAAAATTAGTTAATAAATATCTGTAAAAAGATAAATAGTAAAAGCTGTAAAAATTCTGATTTGTGAAAAATTTACGTTTTTTGTAGAAAATTTTAAATAAAAATACTACCTAAAATTTTCTGAAAGGGAGGGAGATGGTCAGATTTTAAATTCTTAAGAGAGAATTGGGGGGAAAAAATTTTTAAATTTGCGATTTTTTTTAGCGTTCCCTTGGGTAATTAAAAATTTTACAGTTTAAGAAATCAAGGCAGTTTTAAAGTTTGCTTGTTTTGTTGTTTTTTTAAAGTTTAGGTTGAGCTTCTTAAAAGTCCCTGCCTGTCGACCTATTGTTAAAACATTATGTATTATTAATCAAATTGATATTTTCAATTATTATTAGTACTTGTCTAATTAGATACACATTGTTTAGAAGTGCTTCTAAGAAACTATGGGTCAGATTTAGTGGAAGTTATAGATGATGGACCTGGCATATGCGAAGATGATTTTGAAGCACTGTGTCGGTTTTTTGTGTTTTTATTTTTGTTTCTTTTTTATATTTTTTGTTTAAATACTTAAATAAAATGCTTTTGCTAATTTAAAGCCGTGAATAATTTAATTTAAAATTTTCTGTTTCCTAATTGACACATTCCGTTTTCCTGATAGGCGCAAGAAATCACCAGGCTAAATGTGATTTTAAACCTTATATCTTTCGATAAACCATCCATTACATATAAATATTATATCCCAAGCAAACCTGATATCAATTTTAGGATCTGTATCGTTTTCATTTTAGAAATTAATAAGCTTTTAGTTTAAGTTAGGAGTCAATTTATATTCCGAAATATTTCGAAATTACTTTTTTAAGCTTAAATATTCACAAATTGTTTGAATAAATACTAAATTACATTTAACAAAAGCCCTTAATCTAAAATATTTTGTTTTGAAAAGAAAAACAGATTTCGAAACAAAAAAATTCAAATTATATTCCCATTTTTATTTGCGCTTAAGTTTAATGTTTAAAACAGGATTTGTTAAACACATTATAAAGTACCATTTTTTGTTATCTATTATAAAACTATAACATTTTGAAAACATTCGGTATTATATCATAGTACATTTGTCTAAATACGACGTTATAACGATTTTTATATGTTTGAGCGGTTAGCTTTTTTTTCATATCTTAAAAATAAAAATCACTATATTTTTTAGCTAAATTAAAAATATCCATGGCTTGTTTATAAGAAAAACTTTTTTTTAAGTACGTACAAATGCCTCTGAAAGAGAATCTTTCAATAAAAACACGCTCAATCTGATTTAATAAACGCCTCATATCCGTCTAATAAAATCATATTAGTTTATGTTATAGGTCATGCGCATTCGACTTCCAAGCTTTTAAATTTTCAAGATTTAGAGTCTGTGAAAACTTACGGATTTCGAGGTGAAGCTCTGTCCGCTCTGTGTTCTACAAGGTACGTTAAAAAACTTCATTCTTAATGCATTACACCATTCCAAGTATGGTACGCAACATTGCAAAAAGTATATGTTTCTATGATTTTTTTTAAAATCAGATCAACAATAACAAGCAAGAAAGTTCATAAAAAGTATAAAATTCTAAATATAAAGTAAAATTTATTTTAGCGTACTTACATTTACTACACGTCACAAAGACTCTGATGTTGGTTACAAATTAATTTACGACAGTTCTGGTTCTTTATGCAGTAAGGTTACTTGCTCCAGACAGGTAACTTAAAAATTGTAAAAAAATTTGTACAGGAAGATAAAAACTTAAAGTCTCTGTATTTTACCAATTTTAAAGTGAACCGGCACTATGTATTTGTCTGAAATACGTCTAAGAGTTTTAATTTTGTTTTTTTAGTAATTGATATTGGTGAAATGTGACTTGTTTTTTTAAAAACTTTGTATCAAAACTTTTGAGGTTTATTCCAACTTTCTAGCTTCTTTTCCGCTCGCCTTTCTGTTTTAATTAGCAAAAAATAGTGAAATTTTAGATTTGCCTGATTACTACTTTAGGTTTTTTCAATACACAGCTTTGATAGGTAACGGGCCAGAAGAGCCAAGGGACGTTAGAGCTGGGTACTAAAGAGCCGGAAAAAAGGGACCTAAGAGCCAAGCAGCGGGAACAAAAGGGACAAAAGAGCCAAGTGGGAGATAATCACGAAAAACACTAAAGAGCCAAGGGCACAAAGAGCCACGCTTAGGAGACTGATTTTTTGAGACTAAAGAGCCACAAAAAGGGACCTTAGAGCCTTTAAATGCGTTTCATTTTTTAATTACGTTATATGGCGTAACACTGTAAAGAAACACATAAAATATAAATGGTTTGAATGGTTTGAAGTATAAATGGTCTACTAACGTTTTTTTTTTTACTTTTTGGCTCTTTGGTCCCTCTTACTCTGTCGATTACGCATGTAAAAATTATTTGTGAACAGGTCCGCTCTTATTTGGCTCTTAGGTCCCTATGTGCCTTCCTTTCGGGCTCTTAAGACCCCTATTCTGGCTCTTTAGTACCCAGCTCTAAGGTCCCGTCATTTCTTTCCCCTCATTTCTTTGCTTTTCTCCATTGGCTCTAAGGTGACATTTTTGTGGCTCTTTAGTCCCAAAAAGTGCGGCTCTTAGGTCCTTTTTTTCCTGCTCTTTAGTACCCGTGGCTCTTCCGTCTCCAAATCCTTTCATACAGATCACAGATTATAACTTGCAGTTCTTATTTTTCTGCTTCTGTTAAAAAATTAAATGAAAATATTAAAATAAAATTAAAACAGGCAAAATGCAAAAAATCAAAATTCTGATTTTAAGGTCGGTACCACAGTTTCTGTTTCTGAGCTGTTTAAAAAACTTCCGGTTAGACGAAAAGAATTGCTACGTAATGTACGGAAGGAATTTAACAAAGCTGTCGCAGTTTTGCAAAGCTACGCATTGGCCTGTCCATCTGTGCGATTCACCTGTTGTGGAATTTTACTGGAGTAGGTTTAGCTAAACCTTAATATTTCTTAAAACCATATTACAAACACCCCTTACTAAGTCATGTTCCCGTGGAAGTTGTACCATACTGGAACTTATGGGGATTTTTTTGAATAATTTGGATACTGGATAGTTTTACGGTGTTAAAAAATTTATATGAACTTTTAAATAATTAATTTTATAGTGATAATGTTGATAGAATAATAACTATTTTTTTTTAAAAGTGTTGTAACTGAAAATCGATGCCTAACAATAATTTTATAGAAAATTTGAAAAGAAAAATACGATAATTAATAACTTTCCATGATCGCTTTTTCATAAAATTACCAAAAAAAAACAATTTTTTTAAAGTTTTTGGAAATTTTTTTTGTCTTTTGTAACTCGTATAGTTTTAATATTCAATATACAGGGCTCAGTCAACTAAAAACAACTACACGTCTTTTTTTTAAAGCTTCCGCTTTCATATTTAAATGGTCCGTTTAAGATATTTGTTACATTATTTGCAAAAAGATATAGCAATTAATACAAAAATAGCAATTTACAAAGAAAATATTGTTTTTTTCTAAAATTTTTGTAACAATAAAAATCAACTAAATGACTAATGTTTTTTTAAATTATTTTTTTAAATCTGCAATAATTGTGAAGTGTTTTAAACTTTTGTGCGTTGAATGAAAGTTATGTTTTCTACGAAGTTTAGTGCAGACCTCTGCACCGCTCTCCCCCCGGGGTTATTATGGGGGGGGCAATTCCAAAACGGGGGGGCACGGGGGGCAACTTTTTTGAAACGGGGGGGGGCAATAAAACGGGGAGAGGCAAGCAGGGGGGAAAGAAAAAAAATAAAACAAGAAAGGAAAAGGGAAAAGGGACAAAAAAACGAAAATAAGGTAAAAATAGGTCTAAAATACCTTAAATTGCATTGAAATGGGCTAAAAACTGCAAAATTTTTGCAATGATGGCGTCATAATAAGTAAAAAATGGCGTCATAATTTTTGGGTACTTTTTCATTTTTCCGCCGGGGGGCAATAAAACGGGGGGGGGCAAATCCTCCAATAAAGAGGGGGGGCATTTTGAAACCGTGCACAGGTCTGTTAGTGGCATACAAAACTTCGAAATTGTCTTGTAATTGTTTTAGTAAAAGACACACCATTTTCTACACATTAGCCAATGAATCTCTGCAGCAAAGTATCGGTAATATTTACGGAAATAAATTTGTATCAACATTATGTAAATTTATCCAAAAAGATCCAGATTCCGCTACCGCCGCAGAATTTGGAATTTCCTTGGAGGACACACAGAACAGCGGGATAAAGTAGTTGATTATTAAATGAAATTCTTTTAGTTTTACAAAATAATTTCATGTTGGTTAAATTATTAGCTAATTGAAACGTTCAGTGTTTAAAAACTATATTAATTAATATGAAAACTCCCGTTGTATTAAATGTGTAATATTAGTATACTGATGCGGCGTGTATTTTTTGTTAATTTTTATTTAATAATAATCGGTGCCTCTGGTCACATTATAAAAAAAATTATTACAGAAAAAATCAATACATAACAATTTTTGAGTTAAAATCTTTTATTAAATCAATTTTAATAAAAAGACAGTGAAAACGGTTCATAGTATGCATCCATAGAAAACTGAATAATTAAAAGTATCGTTCATTTGTTTTTTTAAAAACGTAACCAGTTTTTTTTGTTTTATATCTCTAGTAAATTAAATTAAATTTTGGAATTTGAAATGAGTCTTGTTTTTTACTGAAAAAAACAGCAATAATCGATTTAAATAGCTATTTTTTCTTTTTTGTGTATCTTTTATAATATTTCTGATTGCTGTGCTTTATTTGCATGTTTTTTTTTTATTATTTTAAGATTTTTCCAGGATTTCTGGCTATGTTTCTTCGGCTGAGCACGGAAAAGGCAGAAGCAGTGCTGACAGACATTTCGTTTTTATAAACAATCGTCCCTGTGATTGTCCAAAAGTCTGCAAAATATCAAATGAAATTTATCGTCAGTTTAACCGTTCTCAATATCCAGCTTTGTTCTTATTTTTGGACATAGAACATGGTATTTTTTGCTTAATTTTCTGAGATAAACGATACAGATTACATTTTTATCTTTGATTATTTTTAGTTTTTGTTGTTGTGAAAATGTCACCCTCACACCACAGACACAGACACCACAGGGCACACCACAGACACAAACACACACATCATACACACAGATTCTAAAGCCCTGCCAATAGTAACACACTTTCAACTCCTCGCAAAACAAGCAAAATTGGCAGCCATGTACACAAACAATCCACTCAACTACTTAACACAAGCTGCACCCAGCAGGCTTAAAAAGCAAACAATCTTTCACAACAACAAATACACAACAAACATTCCAACATAAATACACAACAAAACATAAACAACAAATCCACACAAACACAGTCACAAATCAAACTGTCGATTCTTTGGATGCATTGAAGAAGAGTTTTGGAACTGACTTAAATAAGCGCTCTTTTTGAGCCTTTAAAGTCATATCAGATAGCTATGTTCATTGATAATTAGTTACAATTGTGATTCATATTGGCGGCAATTAAGTCGCAGATTTGTTGTTGTTGATGAAAAAAAAAGAAAAAAAAATAGAAAAAGAGAAAAAAATAAACACAATGAAATGATGAAAACAGAAGAATTAAACTATGCATAAACTATGCTTAGTATGATATTAATTCTGTTATCTGATCATTAGAAGAAGAAAAACAACACTCCAATAAAGCCAATACTTCAAACAAAATTAGCAACGAGAAAAAAATCTTCTTCCCGGGTTCAGGAAAACTCTCGACCAACTCAGGGCGGGAAAATCTACTTTCCTCTATTCTTAATTACACAAAATCAATCCCACACAATAAATATCACCAAACTGCCCGCTATGCAAAACACACACAACACAACATCTTTTCACATGCACACACATTAACACGACCTTGGTATCAGATGACCTTTGGGCGAATCCCGCCGCGGTTGCTGATCTCCTCCGAGAGTAGGAAGAGGGGGTGAGCAAGACGAGGAGCGTGCCGGATGGAACCAACCAGGGTTGAATGAAACTGGTCGTTGGCAAAAAAAACACACATGTCACCCTCACAACATAGGTGAGAACGATCCCGGCTACCAGGGGGCGGTGGTTACTTCGGGCAAATCGAATTCTAAATTCTAGGAGGGGGGAACCATAAACATTACAAAATCACTATGAGATAGTGTCAATTGACCATAAATATAATGCGCTTGCAATATTTTCTTCGAATTTTAACACTTAGAAAATAAAAATAAAATTTGTCATAATAAAATTTAGCTTTATTTTAGGGCTTTGCTTAGGCTTACGAAAAAATTAAAACTTTTTTAATGTTTTTATGATTAAAATTAGGTTTTAAAACTAATTCTAGTTTGCAAACGCATTTCCCAATGTCATGGGGAATTAATACTGGTTTATGGTAAATTTGTTTATGGGGATTTGACATAACTTTTATGGTGATTTTGCACATCACCGTTGTTGCATTTCGGAAACGAAACCCATGACATTTTTCTATTTAGCAAACCGACGGATAATTGCAATTCCATGGTAGTCTGAGATTTGGTTGTTTTTTTTTCTGAACGCAGCATAAACAAGCATAGGCGTTGCCAGGGGGTCTAGACCCATACACGGGCACAGAAGGAGAGAGGGTTGGGGGGTTAACCCCCCAAATTCTGAAATGGGGGTTTAAACCCCCCCCCACTCAGAAGTAGAAGGGTGGAGAAAAGGTTTTAGGTTTAAACCCCCCCCCCTCCCCCAATTTTGAAAAATGAATGTCTTTAAAATGACTTCTAACTGACCCCAAACTTAAGTTTTAAGATTAAAATGAATGTTTAAAACAATAAAAAGCTCAAAAATGCAATAAAAAGGCCTTTTTGACCTAAAATTAGCGTTTTTTTACGTATTTTTACTTCAAAGTCGAAAAACGATATGGGTAAAATGCACTCCAGAAAAAAAAAACGATATGAGTAAAATGCGTTTCTCGGATTTTAACCCTTCTTTAACCCCCCCCCTCCCGCTCCGGACCAATTTGCCCATGTATGTCTATACCCCCCTTTTGGGTCGGCAAAAGAAAAATTTGGGGTTAGACCTCCCTTTTGGGTTGCCAAGGATAAAAATTTGGGGGTCTAGAAGAGCCATTTTTTAAAAAATTCCTCGCGCTTTGCTCCGCTCAGCGCTCGATTTATAATTGGTCTCCACTTCTAAATTTGTGTTACTTTGTTTTGTAATCTTGGTATGACACGCTAGACCCCCCTCTTTAGATTGTTAAATAGTAATATTAAATATTTTAAGTTTAGGAGAAGTAATTTTAAAAACATTTTCTCGCACTTTGCATTGCTCAGCTGTAATTTAATATACTCATTTTTCAGTTTGTTAATATTTTGGAAATTAAAAATTGTAAGGTATCAAATTAAATGTAAAAATTTTTTTCTTTGTTTTATGAACTTATTTTTATTGAATAATAGGAAAATAATGAAGTATGTGGCCTAAACAAGGCAGGGAATAAACACTCCGCGCGAAGCGCAGAAATTTTTTTAGCTCTTTTATAACGTTTAGGATTCGGACCCCCTTGACCCTCCCCCAAATCCGAAATTTTATTCAGGGTTGGACCTCCCCCTTGTCGAAATAATGGCTACGCCCATGATAATAAGGCGTGAGGAATGTGTGTGTGTGGAGTCTGTACTAGTGGGCTTGCATGAACACCTTTGTTGTTCTTGTATTCCATAAACTTTTGTTGCAATCTATTTATTTTTTAATGTAAACATGTACACAAAAGCTAGCTAATTTTAAACACCTTTACACACACACACACACACACACACACACACACACACACACACACACACACACACACACACACACACACACACACACACACACACACACACACACACACACACACACACACACACACACACACACACACACACACACACACCCACACACACACACACACACACACACACACACACACACACACACACACACACACACACACACACACACACACACACACACACACACACACACACACACACACACACACACACACACACACACACACACACACACACACACACACACACACACACACACACACACACACACACACACACACACACACACACACACACACACACACACACACACACACACACACACACACACACACACACACACACACACACACACACACACACACACACACACACCGGTTTTCTTCCTATTTTGAATTACTTTTAAAAATATTGAATTGTACTTTGTTTGTTTTTGGTTAAACACAGGTTTCGCAGTTCCGAATGACGACCGATAGGACAACTAAAAAACTTATTATCACATACTTTTAACTTAACTTAGAATCGTAACTTAATCTCACAACCTTTAGCACGCCAAATGTGCTCGTTGTCACCATGCTTAAACTAATCTACTAAAAAATTATGAATAATATATATGTATATTCATTATGTAATATTAGTTTTTATCAATAATTTTATGTTTGTTTCACAATATTTCTTTTATTTTTGCAAATTTAATTACTTATTATAATATTTTTGTATGCTCTTAAAATATTTGATTTTAGATTCGGTTGATGTTAATGTATCTCCAGACAAGCGACGAGTATTTCTTAAATACGAAAGAGCTCTCTTAGCTATACTTAAATCGTCGCTAGCTGCATTGTATGCGAGTTTGGCCAATTCCTGTCCCACAATTTTTACAAATCAAACTATTGGTCAAACTATTCTTGGTCCAGGACATCAATCTTTAAAGAAAACGTTGGATTCAACTGATTCACAGGCATCTTCTATTGATTCGAGTTCTGAAAATAATGGTTTTTCCCAAGATAAAAATTTTTCTTTTAAAAATTTAGATTCTGACCTTCGCCTGTTTTTTCCTTCAGTAAATTTGTCAACTTCAGATAAAAGCGCGTTTTTGACAAAATCTTTAAGTTGTACAACGAATTTAAAACGATCTGCTGAATTGGACTCCGATGTATTGTCAGCTAAACAAAGAAAACTAACACAATGTTCTAGTCATCCGCAATATAAACTAGAATTCCTGACTCCTCCAACCAAGACCCAGGCTAATTTACCAATTTGCGCACAATTAAGTGACTCGTGTGTGACTGGTTCTAATAACAATAGCCAAAACTCTTGTGACACGAGTTCCAATAAAAATGAAATTTTAATGAAATCTGTTTCATTCTGCAGTGCGGAAACCAATTCGCAAACGTTGACCGATGGGTCGAATTCTCAAAATACATCTCAGGAATATGCGGCTGATACTGCTTATAACAAAGCTTCTAATATTAATCAGGAATTAGATACGGTAAATTTTGAATTTTGGAACATAAAAAATTTTTTTCCATGAATTGGCTTAAACTTATTAGTAAGAGTAATTAGCCAATGTAAAGCCAGAATATTATGTTTTTTGGAAAAAATAATCATGGACATCTTTATACTGGAGAACTTTTTTTTTTCACTAAAGAAGGGAATTACCGTGCTCCCCAACCACAAATGGGATTGGGCTAAATGAGATATCATTGCAAAGCTTACAGTCCGGGGAATGTCATAAATGATTAAAATTTAGAAAAACTTTGCATGAACATCTTCAGCTTGGACAAGCATTTTCACAAAAGGGGGAAACCTATGGATTTTGGAAATCGAAAATTTTTTGGTCTTTAAATTGGCTTGAACTTATTGATAAGAGTAATTAAATTAGCCAATCTTAAACCAAAATGTCATGTTTTTTGGTAAGATTAACATGAACATCTTAATGCTGGACAACGTTTTTCACTAAAAAGGGGAACGACCAGCAAAAAAAATTCCTCCTTAACCAGCAAAAAAATTGGGATAAATGAGATATAGTTGCAAAGCTTACAGACAGGAAAATGTCATAAAGGGGTTGAAATAAAAAAAATCGCATGGACATCTTTATACTGAACAACATATGTCAACTTTCTCCTTAAACACAAAAAGGATTGGGCTAAGTGAGATATCATTGCAAAGCTTAAGTTTCAAGGAATGTCATAAAAGGGTTGAATATTTAAAAAAATAAATAACAAGGACGTTTTTAATGCTGGACAACGCATTTTGACCAAAAGGGGGGAGCTTCTTTCCAACCACAAACCGGATTGGGCTAAATGAGGTATCATTGCAAAGCTTACAGTCTAGAGAATGTCATAAATGGGTTGAAATTTAAAAGAAATAACATGGACATCTTTATACTGGACAACATATTTTTACCAAAGAGGGAAAGACCTTCCTCCCCAATCACAAAAAAGATTTTGGTAAATCAGATATTATGGGTAAAGCATATAGTTTAGGGAGCATCATTGAAATTAGTAAAAAATAACATGGACATCTTTATGCTGGACAACATATTTTTACCAAACGGGGGAAAACCCCCTAAATGACAAAATGGAGTGCGGGTTACCTGAGGTATCATTGTAATGTAAAGCTTAAAGTCACGGGGACGGCATAGAAGGGTTGAATTTTGAAACAAAAAATTAGTAAATGAATATAAAAAATGCCGGAAAAATTATTTGTCAGCCGTATGGCTGACACGGGCTACTTGTATTATAAAAAGTGCATTATAAATCTTCTTTTTTCTTCGTGAACACAAATAAAGAAAAAATTCATTAATAAAAAGTAATTTCCTATTATTCTTCTACTTACATTTTAGTTACAGTGTGATTTTTTGAATGTTTATTAGTCAAACGAAGATATCGTAAAATTTGAAAATAAAATTTTAAATTTTGCTCTCGTCGAAATTTTCAGGACATTTTACATCTAAATTTTGAAAGTCAATTCGATATTATTTATTTTTATGCAATTTTATAGTCAATTTATCAATATTTTTCTGCAGATTTTTTTTTCGTTTTAATTTACAACTGCGCTGGAAAACAATTTTTCTAAAACAAAATTATTTTGACCAGTCTTTATTTAAAATAGAATATGTTAATTTTATATCAATTTATTAATATGCTAAAATTTTAAAACGTAATACTTACTGTATTATAGCAGGCTTTTTTTTATTTTTACCAAGTCTCAAACGGAATTGAAAAGTTCGTGTGGCATCTCAGTGTTGTTGTTGTTATAACCAGGCGAGCGTGTCCAGGAATGTTGTTACATCTGTTGGTCGTTCCCAGGGATCCACGGTTGAAAGAGCTGTTGAATGTTGGGGGCAGTTTAAGATGTGAAGGACATCGTGAGGTCCTTGATTGCAGTCAGGGCATAACTTTTTTATTTTGCTATTGATTTTACTTTGGTAAGAAAGGAGTTTGTGGCAGTAGCCGAAGCGAAGTTAGGCCAGGGTAGACCTGGCTGATCTGGGTAGTTGTAATTCAGAGTGGTGAATTTCCGGTGGGTGGGTTCTTAGAAGAGAGCTTTGCTGAAGTTGGTTGATTGTTTCGTTAGTGAAGTAGGTGTGAATATTGTTGTTGATTTGTTTTCCTGTTAAACTAGGGTAATACAAGCAGTCGGCATTTGGGCCGTATTTTGACTGTAGGGTGTATTTCATTGTTCTTGGTCTTTTGTTGTTTTCTGTTATTTTGTGGCTGGGGTGGTTTGGTTGTTTGGTTTTTGCGTCTCAGTGTTGGTAAGAAACAAAAAAAAGAAGCAACAAAAATAGACTAATTTTTTTTTGTATTAAGCATCAGCAGTGATCTCGTGGTGCCCTCAAAAATCTGAAATGATTAATGAATAAAACCTGTTTCATCTATTTTTTAAATATATTTAAAATTAGATTAGCGTAAGTTCATTAACTTAATGTCTTAAGCTTGAGCTCATAAAATTAATTAATACAAAGTGATTAGGACGATGTGCTTATAAAGAATGATTGGAAAGCTTATATTTTCGTTTGTTTTTTTTTCTAAAATTATTTTAATAAATTTTCGGCTAAAAAAATAACTTATTATATTAATAAGTAATCCCAATATTATATTTCAGGTAATTGAACAAAGATCCTTGCAAATCTGCCGAACCTCATTCACTGTTAATTTTTCTATGGAAAAACTAAAAAAAAGACTAAATGATATTAAATGCAAACATAATAAAGCGTTAGAAAAGACGTTTGATGACCCCATGTTAAATGGGGGCTTCTTTGCAAAAATCAATCCAGCTGAAAATGGAAATGCGGAAGAGGAACTCCAGCGAAATTTTAAGTATTAATTCTTTTTAATTAAACTAATATTGTAAAGAAAACTAATATAATTTTAATTATTATTGTTTCAAATACATATTTGCTTATATTGGTTATATTTGTTTTAAACACCAGTTAATTAAAAGCCAAATATCAAACTACCCATTTGACTGACTATAAATTTTGATAATAAAAAGACCGCACAACTCATTTTTATAATATTAAATGTATCTTAATGATAAATAAAACTATATAAGTAAATTTAGCCAGCGATTATAATCATTATTTATTACACATTATAACTGTAATTTTAAAATAATATTACGCAAGTAGATTTGCTGGGGTCGTGTGAGGTCTTGTATTGAAAATCCCTTGTTCTTAGAACCTAACTGATTTGATAATTTACTAAGATGTCTACTTCACTATTTTTTAACTAAAATTTTATTTGAAAAGCAGTTAATTTATGTATAGAAAAGAAGATTTTACTCGCATGAGAGTGTTGGGACAATTCAATTTGGGCTTCATTATTTGTGAGTTGGATGGTGACCTTTTTATTGTGGATCAGCATGCCAGTGACGAAAAGTTTAATTTTGAACTACTTCACAAGACGGCAACAATTCAAACGCAGAAACTAATTCAGTTAGTTTTTTAATTTTACTTTAATTTTGGTATTTTTAGTTTATTCTTAACTATACCTAATTTTTGATAGTGGAAACCGTAATCTTATTGCAAATAAAAAGACAAAATGTTAAAACCTTTAATCATTATAAAAGCTTTCGGTAAAAAATAGTAAATCATGAAATGATAAACACATTGCATTAATATACATTTGAAAATACAAACAAATATGTACTAAAAAACATTTTTATTTTAAGTGAAATTTAAAATTCCATTATTTATTTCCTTCAATTATACTTAACAACCTTTGGGGCATTATTGTAAAAAACACACTGTCACTTTTTACTGTTTTTTCTGGGTTATATTTTGGTTAATGTAGTTTCTAATAGAGTTTATAATAAAAGTAGATCTATAGACGCGTGCAGCCTGCAGCAGCTTCGAACCCTAAGTCTTGTTTAAATAAAATTATTATTTTATCGATGTTTACTTGGCAATTTTTGTTCGCATTACATTGAAAAGCAGATAGTAAAATTTTATTTGTTGGCACCGATTTTGGACAATGTTGACTCAAGTATAGGTTTGAATATTTTTATCTCAAAGAAAGAACATATAATTTTGATGTGTTTAACTGTCTATTGATAACTGATTGCGCTGTTAAAAATTAATTTTTACTATAATATTTTTGTGTAACCTGTGACTTGAGTTATCACGAGGCACTAAGTAAAACAGAAAAATACATCTAGAGTTGAAATTTTGCTCATCGGCGGTCGGCGTGATGTATGGGTCGATAAAAAATAACCCCACAGTGATGTGCACTATTACTATTTTTAGTAATGGAACAAAGATCGGTGCATTCGCCAGCCGAAAACTAATGCATTAGACAGTTCTTTTTTCTAATTCAAAAGTAGCTCACATTCTGCATGCGTATAAAACCTACAATTAAGTCTAAAATTTAATTAAATTTAGGCCAATGGAACTGGATTTAACAGCTAGCGCAGAAAATGTAGTCATGGATAACTTTGAAACTTTCAAGAAAAATGGATTCGAATTTTTAATCAACAACACAAGTACTAAATTTTATTTTCATCTATTATAAAATGCAGCATAAAAATTTAAAATATTGCATAAATACAAACTATAAACAATATTTTTCTCTACAAAATTGTGAAAATTGTATTGTACATTCATACCACTCTCATAAAAGTTTTTTGTATTGATTTTTTGTATGATTTGAGGAGGAGAATGTTTTTAATATTTGTAACAGTTAGAAAAAAAAGTTTTATGGTTGTGAGTGCGACAAAGCACACGATTGTTTTGTGACACAAGGAAAATTACCTATACCGGAATTTGAACCCAGGTCTCTTTTTCTTGTATTGCAGGCCTGTACGTCTTAGTACAGAGCGCTACCACTGCACAATACAAACATTTTGTTATTTGCTTTACAAAGTGTCTTATAGTTGCCGGTTTAGTACAGTTCAGGAAGGGACGTTCGATAGAACGTGCCTTTCTGAACGTCATGTGACGTGAAAGGTATTCCACGCCACATGGTTTTTATAACTTAAAGTCGGTTTTTACGGTTGTTTTTATAAATTTAAATTTGGATTTTTTAAGGTAAAATATATCACTATTTTAGACCCTAGTAGCAATTCAAAACTGCAACCATACAACAAAAAATAATCTGCCAAAGTACAACATTCTTATTATTTGTTACGAATAACAAATTGTTTTTAGGGCTCAAAAATTGTTAAAATGGTTTCTGGGATTAGAAAATTCAAAATATCAAGGTCTAAAAAATCTATGTCTAAAAATTTTCTTTTTGTATTATCACTTACTGCAGTGTAATTCAATCGTATTGTTTATAGTCAACTTTAACTCTTTTTTTCATATCTTTTCTGAACAGTATTTACCCGCTATAACTGTTCACTCCGATGCGGTACGCATATGTGCATGATTGCACAAAATATGTGTTGGTTGAGGTTGAAGTAATAAAATTTATATAACAGAACGGATTAAACCCGCTGAAATTACTAAGTAATATAATTTGACTGTAGTTTACTTTTTTAGTGCCTGGTGGAAAACGAGTGCTGTTGTCAGGAATTCCTGTTTTAACGGGATTGAATTTTGATAAGTCAGGTAACTGTTCTTTTAGATCTACCTGGCAATCTCATTTTTAAGAGTAAATAATCGTAATGTCCAAATCCCGGAGGCTGTCCGCCTATGTGTATGATCCTATAGATTTTTATGACATCAGCCAGATTTACTTCTTCTGTTATCAAATATCAGTGAGAAATTATTTGTTGCCAAAAAACGTTCGATACTTTTGTAGTTAAAACAATGCAGTTTATTTCTGGAAAAGTTGGTCTGGTTTGAGGGGTATAAAAGTAAATAAGTTAAGGAGAGTTACTTAATGTAGCAAATTTTTAACGAATTATTTTTTTACTTTTTTTAGGAAAATATCAAACAAGAGAAAAATTAGTCAAAAAAGGAAAAATATACGTAGGCTTAGCATTAAAAACAAAACATGTTTTTTTCTTCCATATTTTTAATAATGGGTTGGTGAGGGTGAAGCTGAGCGAGGTGGCAAAAAATTTACACTTTGATGAACCTACTTAATTTTTCGGTGTGTACCTAAACTCAAACATGTATATTTTTTAAGTTTTTTCCTAAAACTAATAAAAGTTTTTATTATTATTATTATTATATTTATTTCGTTGAAAAACAGGAAACATAAATAAGCAAGTTAATACCGCACTGAGATTGTATGTACCTTTTATAACTATGGTTAAATTATATCTGGCTGACGCTGAAAATTAGAATGCAGACATGAGAGGACCAATCAAAATTGTGCGGTAATGACGTTTTTTTTAAAAAACAAATAAGAAAGCAGATTTTTTTTAATTCCACCTTTTTACAAAATATATTAGATTTAACCATCTTTAGCCCTTTAAAAATTTGCATTTGGGTTTTAAATTAAGTAAATTCATAAATAATTTATAAAATACGGGTTTTGATCTTTATTATTAAACCGATTTCGTTAAAAATTTTAAATGGATTTGTTGTTGAATAGTCGATTCATTACTGCAATTTTCGCGGTCAGCTAGATTTTATTTGCCTATAAACAAAAAAAGGAAATAAATCACACAGAATAAGCCAAATCCCAAAACCCAACTGCAAATACAAACCCAAGAGCAGGAAAGTTCTGCCAAAATACAACAACAACGAAGACTATACTACAACGTTTTTTTGTTTTGTTAGAAAAACTAATTTTTAATGTTCAACAAGCTTTCGATAAGAATTTATACTAAATAATTAGTTTATTTTAATTTAAAACAAAAATATTTCGCTTGCTAAATTCATAAAACCATAAACATTGTGCCTAAAATATATTCAAATTTCTGTTATACGTAGATAATTATTTTTAGATGTGGACGAACTTGTTGAAAAATTATCGGAAATTCCGGTATTTCGTTTTATTAGCTTTTAATTATGATTAATTTAAAAATTGAATTTTGACTTATTTACTATGTTTACAAAAAGAGGGCCTTTATGTTTAGGGTCTTAGAATTATATTTATATTGTTTTGCAAATTTAAACTTTTCTAGTGTTTTTTTAAATACTAATAACAACATGCTCATAACTTTAACTCGGAAGGAAAGCTCTCGAAACTGCCACCGGTTGTTTGGAGGCTGGTAAGACGTCAAAAAACTTGCTTTGAAGGCAGGTGGGAGGCGAAAAAAATGTCTTGGGTGCTAGTAGAAGGAAGCGGAGAGGCAGCTGTCATTCCCTCTTATGTTAAAACATGTTGATAAGCAGGTTAAAGGCTAAATCTGCCTCGGATGCAAGGCAAGTAGGAGACAAGAGCAGGTAAATTTCGAATGGAGGCAGGATAGTTAGGTAAGAGGCTGCAAAATTTGCGATGAAGGAATGTAGGAGGTGGATAAAAACTTGCTTTTCTTAATGAGGCCCTCTGTCTTTACCTGGTTTGCAGGTTCTTCTTTAGTCATACCATGTTGAACCAAACCAAACCCATTTCATATTCCTAGTGGGTTCTAATATTCTGTAGGAGGATATAAACAGCAACTCCCATTTTATATGGAAAAAACAGGGCATAGACAAACAAAAGACTAACAAAAAAAAACTAATATTTAGCGCTTTCTTTTTCTGGGAACGGCTTTTAAACATGTCACTGTCACTGCATTAAACTGTCTCTTTTGCATTCAAAGCCTTTTTTGTGGCCTGCCTATGCTAAAAAGAATTTTATCATAAATAATACTTACTATTTATTTTCAAGGGCATGTCAGTAAGACCTTCTCGAGTTCGGCGGATTTTCGCGTCTCGTGCCTGCAGGAAATCTATAATGATCGGAACTGCCTTGAATCAAATGGAAATGGAGCGGGTACTAATTTTTTGTGATGTTTGTTTTAAATTCTGTGCAATATTTTTTTTGTTCTTGTAGTATTGCAATATTACAGTGTACTACAGAGCTACTGTGGATAATAAATGTGACTCATAATATTGATAAAAAAATATCCACAATTACCGATTACCGATACACACATCGTAGTTAAGCCGTTCATTGTTTTAATGTTTAGCTATATCGGGATTTAGTAGGATAATTACTACAAAACCGCACATCACCGCATATTTATAGTACATCTTACTAAATGCCTTAAATATGCTTACTTTCATGATGAGTGGTTTAACTACAATGTGTGGATAAATTGGATTTCATTATTGATCCGTTTAATAAAGTAATTGACACTAAAAATATATCTATAATTATATAAATTATGCAAAAAACCAAAGAAATAATATTTTATATTGTAGGTTATAAAACATTTGTCTGATCTAGAAAATCCATGGGTAAGTTACCTGTTGTAAATTGTGTTGTTAAAATTATGTTTACAATTTTGAAATTTCTTTTTTGTCACCTTATTTTTATAAAGTATTTTAAGTAGTGTATTAATTATATTTTGAACGTTATATTTTAAAAACATCACGCAACCCAGGCTCCGGAGGTTCAGCTAGTTAAAGTGGACGAAGCTTCAGAACTCTAAAGTTCTGCTTCTTAAATAAGCAAGGTTAAATTTACTTAAATAAGCTTTAAATATATTTTGTTTAAATCACTATATCGGCATTTTAATCCTATTTTTATCGTTTGTAATAAGTTTTGAAAACATAAAAATATACTTCTATTCTGTCTATAAAAATGTAAAAATAACTCTGTCTGTCTGCTTTTTTGCTAAAGCAAAATTAAGCGTAGACCTGCAGCTCCGACTTGATAGTTCTTTTTGGTAAATGATTACAACAAGAAAAATACCAACTGCATGCAGTTTAAACTGCAATGAATTGCTCTTATGATACCAAGAAATCTCACAATATTGTATAAACTATAAAAAGTCCCAAATTCCAAAGATGATTATGTCAAAACAAAAAACTTAACTAATTTTTTTTTCAAAAATAAAAAAACCATACAAATGCTCCTAAAATTGCCGATAAAATAATTTTACACACATTTCGAGCTTTAATAAGCTTTAAATCGCTTTTTCAAAATGCGTGCCTCCGGAACTCCCTACGTTTTAAATAACCGAAATTCCAGAGTATTATAGGGGTAAGTGCATCACTAATTTCTTTAATAGATTGGAGAGTATTGTTTTTAACGGGAAACTTGATATATTTATCGACTTTACCAGCTAAAAACTTGAAAAAGAAATGGACAGATCTGCTGACCGTTAAATTCACTGCGTGCCGGTAAAACACGCTTGTTATGTCTCGAAAAAACAAGACGCTTAGTATTACAAAACTAGATAAATGAACTTAAGAACTGAAGGAATTGTTTCTTTTGTGTTTTTTACAAAATCGTCTTGGATTAAATCACATATAAAAAGAAAAGTATCTTTTTGAAATTTGAAATTTTAAAAAAATTGTCGCCACAGTTATCTTCCAACAGATTTAATTTTGTTGAATTATCTCGTAATTTTTGTTTTTTAGTAATATTAAAGAGATAAAAACACTTCGGTAGTTGCGCGATTACACAAGACACTGAAACAGGGGGTCCCTTAAAAAGATTAGGTAACTACGGGGTTACCTTATTTTTGTCACTTTATCTCGCGATTTTAAAGGGGGTTCCTTATCTTTCAGCAACTCGATTTTTTGAGCCACCCACTTACCTTAAATTTAAGGGGGCCCCTTAAAATAAGGGCCCCCTTTAGACTTTTGAACAACCGGCCAAAACAGAAGTTTTTACATTTAGCCAAAACGTTTGGTCCGCGCAGGTTTTCAATTAGACTACTAATTAATATCCTGGTAACACGTCCACCATTTTACTACAAACTCCCCTTACTAACCATAAATAAATAAACCATAAATACAAAGTATTTATGCCTGAATATTAAACATCTTTTATTCAAAATTTTGATTGGTTGGTAAAATAATATTTGATTTAATATTTAAAGTAATCAGGTATAATTGACCTATAATTTATAGCATTTCATTCCAGATTTAAAGTAGATAGAAATAAACCAACATTTATTTTGCAATTAATTTTTTTGGTTTTATTTTGTTCGCCAATCGATTTCAATTTTACAAACAAGTTGATTTTTTTTATAAAAATAGAAATTTAATTTGTATTATTTTAGAGTTGCCCACATGGAAGACCCACAATGCGCCACTTGTTTGACATGAAATTTATTTCTGATGACACAGAATGACGAACAATTATACGATCTCATTTTTATAGTTTTATAACTTGGTTTTTTTGTTCATTTTAATTTAAAACAATAAAGTAAAAATTTTGTTTTACAAAATTCAAAATCTTGTATTTGCCGCAAAAAGAATTCCAAAGCTTTTGTGGCTTTTGCACAGATCTTCAACATAAATATGCTTTCTTATTGTTATATTTTTTGAATTAAAAATCAAAATTTGTAAAGGCTTTCCAACCGAAATATAGGAATACAAAAAACTATTTCACTTGGTTTAGGGTTTTGAGCGAGTGAGAAAAGTCAGGGAGAATTTTGCTATTTAGGACATCAAGTAAAGGGCATTTTATGAAATCCAAAAACGGATTTTTGAAAAATTTCACGCCTACGGCGCTAATTTTTTATCTCTTTGTTTACTTTTTCTAAAACCATAAATTACTTAATATAAAAATTTTTCCCGACGCGGGAAGGTCAGATTTCTTTCTGCACAGTTAAAATAATTTTATCAGTATAATTATCTTTGTTTTTATAACGTTAACAGCTTTTATGCGTAAAATTTAAGGACATGAAGCAATAATTTTCGATAGTTTTGTTATTTAATACAATTTTGGCTATATAATTTTATTTCCAGATTAATTTAGGAGATAAAACAAAATTGTATATAAATTAGGGAAAATAAATTTATGTTCACATTATTGCCAAAGGACGATATTTAAGTAAATTTTGGCGCATATTTAAAAGAAATTTAACCACCGGCAGCTAGGAAACACCCCCCAGACTCCCCAGCTGACGCTTTGCGTTGAACGGCGGCGCCTAGACACTTGGGGCACATATTTTTCCCAAAATGATGCCTGCCACTAAGTTTCTCCCTTGTTTTGTTATTTTTATTGTAAAACGTTAAAAACTACTATTTTACTTAAAACTAAGGATTTAGTGCAGTAAAACAATGTTTAAAAAAATCAAAAAAGTTAAGGAGAGCTCTGCAAAAATTCAGGGAAAATACCTAAAATTTTCAAAAATTTGTGAAGAAAGCCAGGGCGAATGTTGCGCTTTGAGCGCTGGAAACCCTGGTTGCTAAAAATGCACAACTACAATTAATTTTAACTGCATTTTATAAACCGATATAATAAAAAATAGCACAAAATATGGCATCATTTTGTTTTGAGTTTTTTTATATCAATTTATTTGCTTTTTAAAAAAGTTTCAAAACTTATTACATTTAACTTATTATTTAAAATTATTTTTGAAAAAACTACTGTCTATAATCATTAACAAATAATTTGAAAGTATTGCTTTAACATAAAGAAACTGATAATATATTCCAAACCTTGTTACAAATTTTAAGATCTTCAATAAAAGGGTAATTATTAACAAAATGTTTTAATGCATCCATAAGCAAAAACTTATTTCTCCACCATAAACTGTTCATGTTCTAAAATATTGTTTTGCTGAAACTAACTAATCTAAAGTTTGGATTTATATTTTAAATTTTTACAACTAAAAATCTCAGAAAATACTTTGATGGAAAAAAATGTTATTGTCCTACATAAACCATGAAGTTTTTTTTCTGTCAAAAAACCTACTGGGGCCTATTTCATAAAGATATTTCTAACTGTAAATAAATAAACGCATTTTATATCTTCGTATTCTATTAATTCCGGTGGCCGTGGGCCGCCGGATATTATGTTCAGATCAGTAAGTAAGTGAATAACAACCTAACGCTTTATTTGATATTGAATAACTCGGCCGAATCAACTCTATATAAGTTGAAATTTGGAACATTGATACAATACAACTGACAAGGGAGAATCGATTGATAATTACAATTTTGTGATTTGACAAATTCTGCGGTCGACCATGACGTATACAAATTTTATATAAAACAATTATAACTCGGCCGAATAAAATCTATATGACTTTAAATTCGAAACATAGATACAATTGACAACGGAAAATCGATTAATAATCACGATTTTGGGATCTGACAAATTGTGCGATCGATCATGACATATATGCAAATTTTAGATAAGAAGTTTTATTGCACACGTCACAAATATGACAATATCGTACAATATTTAACAAAACAATAAAAGACACATCAATATTACGAAATTTCACATTCATCCAAAAATACTTAATAAATTTACTTGAAAAACACATACAAACAAAATAGCAACTTTAAATTTTGGACTATTGTCATGTTTTCTTATGATTTTTTCAGAAACAATAATTCGGCTTTGGTTAGAATTTAATAAGTAAAATAACATAGAAGCAAAAATACAAAATAAAAACGAAAAAAAACTTTTTAAAGAAATAGACACAAAACTTTATAATGTTGGTTGCAAAGGATAAACTGAGTAAAACATCAACAAAAAGAACAACTACTAAAACTAAAGTCTTCCAAGCTGAAATTAAAGGCGCAACGCTTTCCGCCAGAAAGAAATAAACAACCCACGAGCGAAAAAAATTTTAAAAAAAGTTCAGCGGTTATGACACCGATTATTATTTAGTTTCGTCATGTGTTTGTTTCTCTGCACGTAATACTTTCTCAAAGAACGACTGGTTACTTTACCACTCATCTATTTTCACCCTGATAGAATTTATCTTTAATAACAATAGTGTGTGTTTACAAAGTGTGATTTTTAGTTTATTTTTAAAAGTATATAATGAGCTTGAGCAGACAATATCATGAGGCAAACTGTTCCATAAATTTACAATGCGAAATCTATAAAAATATTTGGTGACATCAAGCCGCATTTTTGGGGGTTTTAGTTTAAAACCGTTTCCTCTCGTGCGACTGTCTTCGCATAGTTTTAAAAATTTTCTATAATCGGTATCTACCAATCCATTTAGCAACTTAAAACATAAAATTAAATCGGTTTTCATTCGTCTAGTTTCAAGTTTATCAAGGCCTAACTCAGCAAGTCTTGTTTCATAATTAACAGAAGGAAAAGAGCATCTTTTATAAAGGCGTCTGGTAAAATATCTTTGGATTCGCTCAACAATATCTATATCTTTTTTAAAATTTGGGGACCATATATAGGATTCAAATTCCACCAAAGGGCGAATAAAACTTTTATAAGCTTTTAGAAGCAGACATATCTCTGGTTTGAAAAGCTCTAAACAAAACAAAAATAAAACAAATTCTATTCATAGCTTTTGCAGATAATTCAGCACAATATGTAGAAAATTTACTATTATCAGAAATTTTTCTACCCTAAGTCATTTACAACAGCTGCAGGATTTATTTTAATATGAGTTAATTTATACTGAAAATCTAAAGTTTTTTTCCTAATGATAACAAGAAATATTTTTTTATGGCAAGTTTAAGCTGCCAATCACTGCCCCATTTACAAAAACTGTTTAGAGAGAGACTGCTGAAAAAAAATTTTTTTTTCGGTTGTGAATATACAAAGTAAAACTTTGCGTCATCTGCAAAAAGTTTTGTTGCGGTTTCGGTCCAAAACAGTGAGGCAAGTCATTTATGTAAATTAGAAATAAAAGTGGCCCTAAAACACTGCCTTGCGGAACACCACTTGCTACCTATTTTATTTAAAACAATTATAACTCGGCCGAATCAACTCTATATAAATTAAAATTTGGAACATATATACAACTGACAACGGAGAATAAATTGATAATCACGATTTTTTGATCTGACAAATTGTATGCAAATTGTATGACGTATATGCAAATTTCAAAGATAATCTTAACTGTCCCCGGTTACAAGACAAGCCTTGAACCAGTTAAAATTACGTACATAACTTTGGAATTTACGGAATTTATAAATTTGTAATTTTTTTAAATTCTGAGCGCAATTTTATGAATATACTTTTTATTTAAATATAGAAAAGAAAACTATAAGTTTTTTAATTTACAACTGTCAAATTAATTACAAGCAATTTTTATAAAATAGGCGCAGGCAATTAAAAAGTTGTAGTATCCAAACAAATACGTGCGTGCTCCAGCATAAATATGTCCATATAAATCTCTTCAAAAAAAAACACAAAAACCAAACTGTCCCCTTTAGAAATTCGTCTGACAATATTTTAAAATTTTCATTGTAATTTTTTCAGGCTTTATCAATTTTAATCTGGAGAAGAAATAAAGAACATACAGATGACATACACATAAAGACACATCACACATTACGCTTATTTTAGTACAGAATTTTTCTCTATTGGAAATCATTGGTTTCATTTAACAAAAATCGTTTGATTACAGCCGTTAAGTTAAATAAATCTACGAAGCTACGAAGTTACGAAGCTATAAATCAATTTATTCAAAGCTATTAGAATATGCAATATAATGGTGGCTCCAATTTTAAATCGCACAGTAATCCCGTTTTGACTTTATTTTTTAAATACATTACGCCCGAAACATATAAGGATATACTACCATGCATTTCCTGATGGACGAAATGACAATTTATAGGGTTTGAAATGAGTTTTCAAATACCTCAACAGATTTCGTTTGATCGCAACGGCTGGTGCATTGCACGAAAAGACATATTGACTTAAATTTACAAAACGCACCACAAATACGTTAAATTTATTTATTGTTGTTTTTTTAACCTTATCCCCGGCGAATGTATTTGCTGCAATCGCTGAAGCGTCAACTCCGTCAGTTTTTCCAACATGTCTCAGTATAATAGTTGTCATGAACTTTGAAATATGAGGCAACTTCTTACGTAAGACCCTCTGTTGTCTACAAAGGAAAGACATCTCCTATCAAAGGCGATTATAATTGAACTCAATCCTGCGAGAAATGACCATCCTTATCGCGGCGTAAAAGGTTACCACCGATACTCTTGACCTAGTGATTGTTACGTTTCAAGTGCGGTGTATTTGCTAAAATGAATGAAGAAAAATAGGAGGTCTTGTTTGATAATGATTTTACTATTTAAATCTTTTTTTAGCGTTTGATAAAGCAGTACTGTTGTTATAAAGAGTTTATAAAGATTATCGGCAAAATATGTAAAAAATACTGAGAGAAACATGCAAAATTGTCCATCGTTTTCCTGCATTTCGGTTCCTGTTTTCGGCAGTGGTGAAGCAAAAGCGAGGGCGCGGCGCTGCGCAGAAGGCGGCGCAAAAGAAATTGTTCAAATTCAAAATAACGATTCTAAAAATAGTGTCACCTAGATTCGGAATACTTGAAGATTCAGAACAAGTCAAGGTTACAAGGCCATAGCTGAGTTTGCCGCATCGTGGAGGCAAATGTATTGATTGACGACGCACGCCGAAAAAGAAATTTTTCTTTGATCTCACGTGTTTTTTTTTTAAATTTTTAAACACTATGGATCGGACGTGAATGACGCACTCTGCACGTGCACTCGTATTTATTGTTATTGTTTATCCTTAAAGAGACCGCCCAAAATCTGAGGTGCTCAACGTCTATTGCTTCTGTCATTTTATTTGTATTTTAAAAAATGTTTACATATTTTTGGTTCAAATACAGCAACGAACTAAAATTTAAACAACAAGTTTTTTTGATGCAGTTAATTTATTTTTGATTGCAAAAATCTAAATTTTGGCGATTCACCTAATTTTAGATGCATCTTTCTTAATAAAGGAATAAATTGATGTTTTTTGCAAGTTGTAAAGTTTCAAACATGATTTTTTTACTAAATTTATTAATTTTATTTCTAAAACCTATAAAAATTTTTAAATGCGTTTTTTTGTTTCTATTTTAGCCTAGGTTACAATTTACCTTTGATTTTTTTCACAGTTTGGTTACTTTTTAGTAATTAAATTGATTGAAAATAAATTTGAAATCACTTAAAAGTGATGAAATAGCTTTTGTTATTGAGGTTAGTTTGTTACTATAAGCATTACACTTACACGTATGTGTTTTTTTCCGCCTTATTCCCGTGTATATCTAACGACTTAAATAAATGTTGTTCTCGTCATTTTCATTAATAAAAATTTTAAAGATTCTCAAGAATTCGTAGCGCATTGGCCGGATTCATATTGCTTTTTTCTCAGCGAGAGTTGCATTGTGCATTATATCCAGAAAAATTAAAGGAACTCCTGCAAAATTTCTTTGGACACGCCAAGCAATCGAGCCATAAAACCCCTCACCCACCCGTAAGTTAAAAACAGCGGGTAGAAAAAGATTCCGTCCCCTTCAGCTCCTCTCCGTAGTTGTAACTTGGAAACGGACCGGTACGTAATCGTTAGCCTTATTGCGTGGCTAGGCCGAAATTCTTATGGAAAATAGCACCCGTCTGAGAGCTGACAACCGATTGTTATAAGAATAACAAAAATATGAAGAAGAAAAAAATCAAAAATGCGGACCACGCAAGGTCGTTGCGACCACTCATGGTTTGGGTCGAGTCGAACTGAAGAAATTGCGGGCTCGATCGGGACGGGCTCTCAAACTCTTTTCCCGCTTGAAACTTTTTCATGTAAAAACTAAAATTTGTGTTTATCAATATCAGTATATCATTGTCTATGATTTTTTTTTACTTTTATCATTAGAACTAACCAGTCTTATAAAATTCTTCAAAGAATATATTATATATAAATTAATTTTTTGTGGAAGTTAGATCTAGTATCTACATATTATTTTCGAAACTTGTCACTATCTTATTATCTTATTCGGTTTTCCGTTCGAAACTTGTCAATATCTTATTAATTTCCTTAAAAAATCATTATATAGTGAACCAACCGTTTTCAATCGCACTTAAAATCGTATTAAACAATTTAATGTGCACAAGTCAAAAACGCGTAACCCTCCAAAACAATAAAAATCGGTTGCCCCTCCTCCTCACGAGGACGTCAAAAGGAGAGCGCCTATTGGTTATTATTTGGACAGACTAATTTGTTTTATGCACCAGTGCCCTGCCTATTTTTCTCTCCCGTTTTTAAAATTTCGAGTAAGGTGTGGCTGATTTTATCTATTGGCCGGAAAAGGAAGACCCATATAACGGTAGATAAAATTTCACAATGTCGGTTTTTTAGAGTGTGTGGTGAGGTAAAATTTAAAAAAAAACATGAAAGAATGTGTCAACCGAAAAACGTTTATATGTGTTTTTAGGAATGAATTTTATTTGATTTTTCCCATTTCAAACATTTCAAAAATATTTGATTGCAATTTGCGAATACTTTAATATGTGCCGAACACGTTTAATGTGAGGACGTTCGTTTAGTGTTTTATCGCCGTTTTTAAATTTATTTCAAAAACTTTTCTTCAATAGACTTATGTTTGTATGTTTTAGATACAAATATAATGTTTGGGCCACTATTATTCATCAATTTTATTAAATAAAGGGTTTTGTTTAGTACAAATCTACAGAAACCGCTAAAATTAATTAATAACAAAATTAATTTAAAAAAAATAATATGTTTATGTTGTCGTAATTTGTTTGTATTTAAAATAAATGGACGACAATTATTTATAAAACTATGTTTTGAACACAAATTTCGGTTGCATTGATTCATTAAGTAATAAATAATGATACAAAACAGCTCCTCGTTATATTTATAAATTTCCAATTTGTTTTGAGCTTTTTTTAAAAATGACGTTAGATGTAAAATAGTATAGATTCCCTTTGTATTTTTTGTTTTTTACTTAATCAAAATTTTAAAACTTTCATTCTTATTTACTTCATACATGGTTCTTTACAGTTTTTTTTATATTTAGCAAAACCAAACATGGATACTATTATTGTACACTTTTGTTGCGTCGAAATATTTTGTAAAATATTTTAACATAATAATCTAGTATATTTAGCAAATTTCTCAATATGGAATGGTCAAACGAAAAATGGCTTCTATAATTCGCTTAAATCAAAATAAATAACCGTGAAAAATCGTTTAATACGATTTAAATTTTAAATTTCAAACCACGCAGAAAATTTTAAATATTTATGTCAATTTTGAAGTCATGATTACATCGGAAGGAGAAGAAGAACTAAAGGAAAAAGCTTTTAGATATGTTGCCTACACGGCCATATCTTTTAGTATTGTGTCAGTTTTATCAGTTTGCTTAACTGTGCCCATGGCGTACAATTACGTTTCACATTTAAATCAGCGAATGCAATATGATTTGGAATACTGCAAGGTATAATTTTTTTTTTGTTTCAAAGAAGCTAAATTCATTTATTTAGTCTTGTTTCTTACCGATTAAATAACGTGCGAAAAAAATTTGCTAACATTGTTTTTGACAATCTTAAGCGCCAATTTTTTATTTGTTTTGCGTCTAAAGTAAAAGTTATTGAAATTTATACCCAAACGAACGCCTAAACTTGCGAACCCAAACTAGTTTTTTTTTATTTCGAGTTCTAGGTTTCAATTTCTGTGGCTCTGAATTCCCAAAAATTTCTCACAGTTTCAAGCTCCCTACTAACGGTTCCAAATACTCTGTACCGATTTTTTTGACATTTAAGGTTGCGTCTTACACGCAAGGAACACAAATTTCCTATTTATCGACGTGTCATCATAACTGAATCCTGTTTGTTGTTTTTTTTTTTCAAAATATACATTTTCATTGACGTTTCTTTTCTTTTCTATTTACGTCGACTTGAGTGTCATTATCATGGTTCCGTAAAAACGGAAAGTGTTTTAGTCTTGTCTATTGACTTTATTTGTTTCAACCCATTTTTTAAATCTAAAGCTTTGTTCTTATTAATTTTGTAAGTTAGTAAACTCGATACCGGTTTTGATTATTCAATCTTTAATTTATGTAATAAATTAGGCGCGTATAATTTTTTCAACTGCAATCAATATTTTTAGGAGTCATCAAGTGAAATTTTCTCGGAAATTAAACACTTACGGAGTGATCAAGAAAAACTGAACAGGACGGCACGTCAGAATTACAACGGCGGCAACCCCACCGTTCGACCTCCACTAAACGGGAACTACGGTCAGAATGGGCAGACGGAAACGTCTTGCGGCTGCAGGCCGGGGCCTTCCGGGCCACCGGGCCGACCCGGCATACCCGGCACGCCGGGTACAGCGGGAACTCCGGGTAAAACACGATTTTAAAGGATTATCTTTACACCCGGCACCTTTTTTACCCTTTCTGATTAGAATTCTAGCAAAAGACGAAACAAAGTTTCGAAAAAAAGCCTTATATTAAATGGAATAGTATAAAGCTATATAAGTCTAAAAACTAAATGCCAGAAAAGACTGAAACAAGTCTCTTTAAAACCTGTAAATTAATAACAGATTTTTTGAAATTTTCAGAAAAACAAAACCGAATAAAAGCAATACGTGTAAAA